>CAEGAF010086446.1:0-18720 GCA_903067075.1 Micropoecilia bifurca | reverse complement strand
GGAGCCACGACTTCTACATCTACATCTTTTATTCATTTTGTCCAGCTGCAGACTGTTAGACTGTCCAATCAGAGTCAAGTATTGTGTAGTTGGTGCTTTTAATCAGTTTTCAGTTAACTAAATTCAAGCCTATGGAACACAAAATGTCACTAAAACCACTGTCCTAAAATCTTTCAGAAAATCGTAAAAATCGTAAGAATCGCACTGAATTGTATCGCCCAACAAATATCGTGATACATATTGTATTGTGACCAGAATATTGTATATCGTATCGTATCGAGAAATTATTGTATCACTACACCCCTAGTTGCAGTACTGTTTTGAGAAATACTGATCAATCATAATTCTCAGTCACAGAGGGCAATTACTATAATGTTGAGATTAAGTGTATAACATTAAATGCCAAATGCAGGGGTTAAACAATATACTAGTTTAGGTGATGGATTCAGCATCGTTAATAAAGTTCCATATATATCCATGTCTGTGTTTTTAAGACAAACTGTCTTTCCTTATGCAGTGCTTTACTGGAGGTCACTGGTAAGAGAGGAATAGTTGTGACCAGATCAACCTATCCATCCAGTGGGAAGTGGGCAGGACATTGGCTTGGAGACAACAACTCCAGCTGGGACCAGCTGTTCAAATCCATCATAGGTATGTGCAGATACAGATGTAAACTATAAAAGATACAGTTTCTTGTCAATAATTGCTAATAATTGATGATCTTTGCTCTCCTTTAATCTGACTGTATCAAGATCTGGCAGAAACTAGATAAAGCATTTCCTGTGTTTCTTTTTATTCTTGCAGGCATGATGGAATTCAGTCTGTTTGGCATTTCCTATGTAAGTACCAATATCTGATCTTAGTTATGACAAGACATAATCTTATTGATATGACCTTGTTCTTTCTAAATGGATTACAGCAGCTTAAGTGATCCGATTTTGTTTGCCCGACCCACTGATCAAAGGACATCTCAGAATAATATGTGAAACATGTCATTACAAGCCCCACTCCCCCTGACAGAGTTTGAGCAAGTCTGACATGACCTATAAAGTTTGTCATTAATTAAGAAATCTTAGATGCAACTTATATTTTCAAACTCTTGTGTTGGTATTCTCAGGCTCCACTTATTCACCTCTTTGTCCTTGACTTATTTGTTTCTGCCCCGTCCTCTTGCTCACGTATCACTGTGTCGTATCTCATCATCTCATTGTGTCTAGGAATAATCATAATCTGACACCTTATTGATTGTCTCATGAAGAATGATTTGCATGCTCCAAGTCGGGCCATTGGGTCACAGCACACAAAGACACTTGATAAATACAATACTGGCAACAAAAGCGATGTGACCTCTGTTACTGTTGTTGAAAGCTGCCCTGTGTGTGGTGTCACCTGTTCCCTGACGCCTTTTCTGTCACTGTTGTTTTTAGACTGGTGCAGACATATGTGGGTTCTTCAACCCAGCCGAGTATGAGATGTGTCTCCGTTGGATGCAGCTGGGTGCTTTCTATCCTTACTCGCGTAATCACAACGGCAAGGGCAACCCGGTGAGTTACTTCAAAAACACTTGTATCATACTGACATCAAGTTTGATTTTTAACCACAAAGAAGCTAAGCTTAAGGTGCAAATGTGTTTGTTCAGTCAGCTCAGTCAGTTCAACTTCTCTTTAGCTTCTTTTACACGCTTTAGAGTAAGAGAAATAAAGGACAATGGATTTTGTTGCGCAATAATTCTATCTTGCCGTGAAAAAGATAAGAAATAAGAATTTTAACCAAGTTTTTGAGTCGTTGTCAAGTTGAATCATTGAGTTGATTATAATCGGCCAACAGTAATTCTTTACAAAAGAACAGAAAAACACTGCAGCAATGGTAAACAATTTGTTTGGTAGATTTTGGGTGCACTATAAAAATAAATAACAGTCAAAAATTAACTATAATTTTTAATCACTGTGGGAATACAAACATTGCCTAATCGTCATTAGTTAATGATATTAGAGTTGGGTGCTTCATGACTTACTGGAATAAGATAAAGCACTAATAATGATCATGAACTGCTGGTTTGAAATCTTAAATATATACTGATCAAATACAGTTTAAGATGAACAAAACAATCATCTCTTTTGTGAAAACAGAAAATAGGGGAGCATTTTCTATGCTTTTCTTTTTAAATATTTTGTGGCACTAATGCGCTTTATTGACAGTAATCAGACAGGAAACAGGCAGAGAGATGTAGTCAAGGTCTCAAGGTCAGGAACATCAGATGGCTGTATCAAGAATCAGTAGCTTCCATTTAATGGAGAGCCTGCTCTACCACTATATACTTCCAGTTTATTTTTTTTGGCATTAAAATGGCCTCAGTTTAAGACCAAAAAAAATGAAAATCAATACATGGACGGGTTGGTTTGCAGCCAAGTGTGAAGCAGCCAGGATGAGGATCAGTGCCTCAAAATCCGAGGTCGTGGTCTCGGATCTCCCACTTGTGACCAGGTCCACTTGTGTCCTGGTCACAAGTGGACCAGGACATCAGCAGGCGGGTTGGTGTAGCATCATGAGGAGAGAGCTGAGTCAAAAGGCGATCTTCATTCCTTCCCTCATCTGTGGTAATGAGCTTTGGGTCCTGAGCAAAAGAAAGAGATGATAGATGCATGTGGCCAGCATGTGTTTTCTCTGCAGGGTGTCTGTGTTTTCACTCAGATGTAGGGTGAGAAGCTCCGACTCAGTCGAGTCGCTGCTTCTCCACGTTGAGAGGAGCCAGTTGAGCTGGATCAGGAATCTGTCTTGTTCTTGTGAATCCAATAGCTATCATGTTTTGTCTTGTGAGATGAATGTAGTGCCACATGTCTGAGATAATTCAGTGTGTAACCTTAGACTTTAATTTGAAAATTATAACCTGAAACAAAAAGTGTTTACCTCAACCACTCTGGAATGTTTCACAACATTTTGTAAGAGCTTTGAAACCGATGTTGCTCAGAGGGCTATCCTTTTACAGTGCTGATAACAAGTCAATAGAGGCTTATTTCAAAAAATCCAAACTATTCTTGTTGTTGACCCCAACCTCAGGAGCTTTCGGCGTCTGCTTTAGTCTGTAAAGTCAAGTCGTACAAATAGAGTTCGAACAACAAACTAAACCTAATCAACTTTTCCGTCTGTTTTCCACGTGGCATCTTTCTTAATTTGTGTCTTACACATACCTACACCGCACACAGACGTGGGGAAAAAAAGAGACCTGTTTGGTTGTCTGGTGTCTTTGGCATTCATTTTAGTGGTGACCTTTAAAGGCGTTGGAACACATCTGAAAAATCCAATAACGCCCGTCTAGAGATCGATCTCATAGGGCGAAATTTCTCCACACGAGAGACTGCAATGGACAGGGCACCTGTGCGTGCATCTTGTGTGTTTGTGTGGGTCTACATCTGTGCTTTTTAACGACATGGAGTGTGGATGTAATTGAATTCTCAAGGTGATCTGAATACCACAGCGCTACACCTTACCTCCACATTAAATACACACACAGCATTTAATTATGAACATTGATTAATGAGAATATAACCGAAGGAAATACTGTCACAGAGACAAAAGTATAATAGAAGTAGACTAATTAAATAGGTAATGAGTTTTTATTTTATTTTATAAATGCATAAAAGAAGAGTAAAGGAAGGAAAAGTGAACAGTATGACAAAGGAGTCATAACCCTGTACAGGCTCAGCAGGTGCTTGCGCTTGCTAGAAAAAGAACAAAAGTTAAAATTAAGAGGTAGAAAGCGAAAAGGTCATCTATCTACACCATAAAACATTTTCATGTAGGTTTTATAAAAACAATATTTTAACATGTAAAGATTGTAACCTTAAAGACACACGACAACAACATCACCACTGTAAACCAGATATGCTGTGCAGGGTTAGATACTGTAAGGGCAAAAAGGAGAGTTTCTGCAGAGTCATTACCATCCCTCTGTCACACTGTCTCTTTGCCCTTAGACAGACTTTTAGCACTGACCTCCAGATAATTTTAGTGCACTGGCAAAACATTACTAGGTCCACAGTCAAATCAGAGCCCAATTAATTAAGCAAGTTAAAAAAGCACATGGAAGTTCAGCACACTTTATGTTCACTCTTCCTAAAATACCACAGGATTATGGCTCAGTATCCATATGTGAGTCTTTATACATTTCAATGATTTAAAAAAAGAAAAATTGCACGATAATGTTCTTAAATCAAGAGATAGAAAAAGTGCTCAATATTCTTCTCGCTGTATTTTTCATCAGATATCTGTATTTTTTCATTAGGTCACAAACTATATGCCTTTGTCTGCTAATTTTACACATTGGAAGATTATTTAAGAAAGTATTTGTCTTTTTTTTACTTCACTCTCAAAGTCAAAATTGTGATGCCTTCTTTGACTCAGAATGAAACAAACTGATTTTCTGTGAGTCGTTTATAAAAACACATGGTTTTTTTTTAAGAATTGCCTTTAATTATAGACAAAATGTAATTTGTAAGACAGAGGGGAAAAATCACCTCTTTTTATCACAAAGACTGATAACCCTTGAGCTGGTCACCAAACAATTAGTGGCACTCATAAAATTACAATAAATTTGCAATAAATAAAAGCTTATGTCAGTGGAGTGAATTTTACCCTTTTTTTCTCTCCTAGAAGCTCATGTTCAGAGCAAAGTGCTGAGAATTACTTTCCAGTAATAATATTTGATTGTACAGAATTAGGGTGGAAAAAGGTCTCTCTGAAATTTGAAGCAGATAAAATTCCTTTGGTCTCCTGATAATTAGAAGTCTCAAAATTTACTTGGAAAATTAAATGATAATCCGCTAAATTCACCGGGTCATAAAATAATGGGACTTATCTGTGTTCAGTCGCATGCAGTTAGGCTTTCAATAAATGACCGCAGAGCCGCAATTAATTATCACTGCTACAGGTAATGATCACATTCAAGGTAATACTGGGGGGAAAAAATAATAAATTGTCCGTCGTTTCTTTGCTGATCCTAATAGTTTCTCTGAAAACTATCATAGAATATTTAATTTTTCCAATCAAAAAGGAAGGTGGCACATACACACTTAGAATCTAATTTATCTACTGAACACGAGGCAATTTGCATATGGAGCACACATCCACGACACAAACACAAAGCATCATGGGGAGCAGCATATGGCATTGGCACGCTTCATCTAATATTCTTCATGATCGAGGGTGTGTGTATTTACATGTGTGTAGTCGACCAGATTGATTATTGTCCATGCTGCAGTCCCTAGCTACAAGCTCAGTTTTTTAATAAGCACTGAACAGTTTTATGTTTAACCCTATCTGCAGAAAAATCACACCACATCTACTCTGTATCGGCACTCGGTCTCTGAGGGGATTGTTCAGCTGTTTTGATGATAGTCTGAATAATACAACGCTCTGCAAAACTATTGAACTTTTTTTTTTTTTACATTTTTTTATATTAATGCTACACACACATCACTGTGTTATGCTAAAATACGTGCATAACAGTCAAGTAGTAGGAAAATTATATTTGCTATTCAGAAGTTTCTGCAGCAAAAAGTGTGAAAACTGTGTTGCATGTTTGTATTCATCCCTTTTTACTTTAAAGGGAACACACCGGGAGAATGCTCTTTCCTAACATTAGACCAAAGTTGAACTTTCTGGCTTGCATGTAAAATGCTTTTTTGAGTGGTGGCATCAACATGGTGTGTGAGGGCTTTTCTTTAGACACAAAAAGACACAAGTGATGGAACCTGTTTGTTGTTTTTTAGCCTCTACAAATCTTCTAGCAATTTTTCAGAGGCTCAAAAACCAGTTATAAGCTCTAAAACATTTGATACTGGAGCAGATTTTATCCTTCCAGCAGGTCAATTGCTAAAAATACAGCCTGAGATACAAATTAGTGATTTGGAAAAAGCCATATTTATGTGTTAGAATACCACGCCAAAGTCCAAACAAAAAAAAAATTTAATTTGTGGCAAGATATATAGAGATACTCTCCATCCAATGTGTTTAGGCTTGAACTAATTCACAGTGTTTTAATAGTTTTAGAGCCAGAAATGCAAGAGAAGTGAAGTGAATGACCCAAATGCAAGTAATGCGGCAGGAGAGAAGCAGAGAAAAATTCAAAAAGCTTAAAACCGTAAATGGAAAACAAGGAAAAACCCCGACTGGCAGCAACAACAAACGCTCTGACCTGGACTAAGAAAAGCAAGTAGTATTGACATTGGGGAGCTTTTTCACCGGACATGAGAGCAGGAGTAATGAGCAGATGAGAGACGGCTATGAAGTACAGGGAGCTCAGACTCTGAGTGAAGGGAACACAGTGAGCTAACACTAACAAAACATTGTAAACACTAGCAGAATGCAAACCTTGGAACACACAGAACTCAAAATGCTACAGATCATCAGCATAATGAACAGAGTACACCCAGAACCAGGGAAACAAGATACTAAAGTGTAAAACCAAAAGCATGTAGAAACTTAAAACTAAAGAATGACATCAATATTTTATATTAATATTTTGGCTTTTCACAAATTAAGAACCAGAATCCCAAACTTCACTTGCAGTTGTAGTTGCTGCAAAAGGCTCTTTTACTAAGGATCGACTCAATCGGGCCTAAACATTTTTGGATCACATTTTTGGATTTGATCAGCACAACAAATAGAAAACCACGGATTAATTTACTTTTGACATTTATTTTGTGTTGACTGCTATTTAAAATTAAGTAAAATACAAATACAGTTGTTGTGACAACATATGTTATGAGTTGGAAGGCAATTGTATTACTGTCTTTGTATTAATAAGAGGCAAGATCATGATCATACATGATTTTGCCTCGTTGGAATATCAGTATTTACTCCACTGATACAAGCATTCATTTATTTATTCATTTAATTTATTCCCCAGTAATATAACCAGTAATATAATATATTGTGGTCATGAACAAAAATTGAAGACTTTGTCTCCTGGTGACAAGGAAACGTTTTGACGATTTATGAGCAAAATACAAGTGAGCAAAAGAAATTAAAATTAAAAAATGAACCCAAGAAAACTAACCAAAGTGCTTATGAGAAAGATCAAAGGGTTGACCTAATTTAAAATGTTAATGACACAAGTACAACATTTTAAATATAATTGCTATTTGTGATGAGATTTATATGCGTGTATACCATATTTTGCACTGATTTGAAATGTACTTAATTAATTCACATATAATTGCATTTACTTCCTCAGAGACAAGACCCTGTTGCCTGGGATAACAAATTTGCTGAGGTGTCCCGAGATGTTTTGAACACCCGTTACACCCTCCTGCCTTACCTGTACCTGCTGATGTTTGAGGCTCACACCAAAGGAAGCACAGTTGTCAGACCAGTCCTCCATGAGTAAGTACAGACACATTTGTTACAGAGCTTCATACTTTATTGCTTGCAAAAAATATTCAAGTTTTTTTGTCATCTATTGATGAGAAGTTCCTCTAAAACTAATTCAAGTTTGATGTTTTTTAAGCTTTCTCTTAAAGGTTTTAAGGTTTTACTTCTGCTTTAAAGACCGACAATCACTAGAATGATATCTATTCAGTTAATTTTCATTGAATTGGTAGGAAGTTGAAAGGCTGTATCTCGCCATAGAAGCCACAATGTAAAGGCCTTGAACCAAGATGCCTTATTTCTAGTAGGACAGCCTCAAAGCCATTTGCACAGAGCCCAGTGGCTACATTTGGCAGCTCCCAGATGAGAGTGTTTGAAATTGTTCGAAAAAGATGTATTTATTCATCTGAAGAGACTCCTATAAAGTCACAGATGGTATTTAAGAAGCTGCCAGAACGAGTCTGGCAGGGTTATTTGGCTCGCATCTGCAAATCGCTGAAATCCAGCATAAGTATTTGAACAGTCGGCGGGGCTAAGGACGCATGAGTAGACTTTGGTAACATGCCTTTTCTGTCAGGATTAATAGCTTCTTTGCTTCTCTGTCACAGGTTTGTAAAAGACAAAGCTACATGGGACATCTACAAACAGTTCCTCTGGGGACCTGCCCTCCTCATCACCCCTGCTCTAGACCCAGTATGTTTATACCCATAGTATTTTTCTTCCATTTGTCTGTTTTCATCGGAAATATTTCACAAATATGACATATTTCTACAATACATCGATCAGTGCTTTTAATTTGTTTGTTTGTTTTTGTGTGAACAGGGAGTTACGGTGGTAGAAGGTTATCTTCCAGACGCTCGCTGGTATGACTACTATACTGTAAGTATCTGACTGACAATCATGTTAGAGAAAGACACTCTCATCTCACGAACAATCTGTTTATGTTGGTAAAACAACATCACCAAAAGGATTACACTGACTGACAGCATAGTTTTGGACTTGCTGCTAAACAATTGTTAATTATGCTCTACTAAAAGACAGACTTCCCAGCTCAGGGATTTATTAGAAAACATAATGAATTAAAAAAGAGGCAAGAATTTCTGATGAGGCCGTCCCGTTAGTCTCCGTTTACAACTTCAGCCCCCAGAATTACAGCAGCAGCCGGAGCAACTTCCTAATTTAAACCTTGACTAATGACCAACTTTAACATTTTATGAAATATACCGCTGACGTATTAACATACCGAATCCATAGCTACAATTTCAAATGGTTCACTTTCACGAGTCCCTCTTACTTTTCTCCTTAGGCCAAGGATGTTGGTAAACGTGCCACAAAAGTGTCCATGGACACACCACTGGAGCACATCAACCTGCATGTCCGAGGCGGATACATCCTGCCCTGGCAGAAACCAGAGAACAACACATTCTACAGGTGAACACACACACACACACACACACACACACACACACACACACACACACACACACACACACACACACACACACACACACACTTATGTCAAATCATTACAGCACACAGTCAGTGATCAATGAATTAAATATATTAGAAGAAAAACAGGCATGCCTTTTGGGAAGCATTGATTTCTGTACTTGTGTTCCCATTAAACATACAAAAAGAAAAGGTTGTATAATTTGATTCACGTTACATAAATAAATACAAATCTGTCTCTAAACCCTTATCATCATACACTTTTATAATTAGACATGCTATCACATGTTGCAAATGTGAATACATTTATCTTTAAAATTCGATGTTGTCAAACACAAGTCAGTAAGTTGCTATTTTAGCTCAGTTTGACGTGGATTTGGTCACATGCATGCAGCATGTGGAACAACAGAGTGGCTGAGAGCAACACTAGCAGTTTGATCAGGTGGATCCCTTAAGCAGAAATGGAAATGTTTTTTGTCTGAAGCAGCAGGTATAAATAGAGAAGCTCCTTTAGCTCTCACCCTCTCTGTCTCATCCCTTTCAGTCGGAAGAACCCGATGGGACTCATTGTTGCCCTGAGTGACTCTGGAACTGCTCAAGGATCTGTCTTCTGGGACGACGGCGAAGGAATAGGTGAGTGAAAGGTCACTCATCCAAAGAGGAGCTTGCCATTTCATGTTGTGTGTGTGTGTGTGTATATTTATGAGGTACTTATTCATGATAGCCAATAATATTTCAAAACACAAACGCATTAAATAGTCCAATTCATGTTGCATGTTTGCATGCATACAGTGACATATGATCAACAATCCAAAATCAGATGTGAAATAAATTGTTGAATATAACAAGATAAAACAGAAAGGCTTTTGTAGAGTTTATTTGAGGAGTTTATTCAGTAGTTTTAAGTTTTACTTTTCATGTGGTTAAATGATGTCCCTCATGGTCACAAGTAAAGGATGCAACTCAATAAATGACCACATCATCAGCTTTCCTCTCTGTGGAGGACATAAGTGACTCTGCTGGACAATTTTGAGCAGTTTTTTCATGATTACTTGGACCAAGATCTCTGTGTAAAATATCTTATCTGTATTAGCTTTATAAGCTATGTAAGATATTAACATGTAAATTCATGGGAATATCAATTAAAAATATCACTTTGCATACACAACTTCAGAAAATTGGGAAATTATTTTTTTTTAATGGGAAAATAAATATGTAAAAAAAAAAATAATTGATTGGACATCCTAATAAAGATGATTGCATCTTTTTGTGCACAACTTTGTTTAAAATGAAAACAGTTACGTTCAAAGATTTCAAAAATCCATATTTAGTGCACATTTAAAAATTTTAAAAATTTACATAAGATAGCTATAATTTGCTACAATTTATTGCAAGATTTTGTAGCTAAATTTAGCAAAGCTATACATTTAAATAGACCTTAACAGATCAAGCCAACCAATGAACGAGGAATGTTTATTTCCCCGTTCGTTTTGAGATTGTTCTCTCACACACTTAAACTAATTTAGCTTATGAAGTGCTTCTGTTAGAAAATGCATTACTCTGTGAAAGGCATGTTTGTGTTGGGACAAAGGAAGGGAGACGGAGACCAATCGAGGAAGGAGGAGGGTGGTGGGTTGTGGAGGTAGTGACAGAAACTATTACAGTAATTCCTTGTGTCGCTGCCTGGAGATATGCTTTCCATCACTCCTCCTTTATCTTGTCCCTTGCTCCTTTCTCATGTGTCTGTCTGCCATGTAGCCTGTCTGTGTCTTTTTATGTTTGTTTTGCCTCTTGGTTTAGTCTGTGCTTACCTGTATTATGTACTATTCTCCTGTCTTAAGTCCTGAAGGCTTTAGTTTTATTTCACTCCATTGTCAGTCAGGCTGTCGACTTTTCAGCCGCACACTTATCTGTTTACCCACTTGCAGAGCCAGATAATTACTCAGTTTCATCCAGTTAGGCAGTTGTACTTCTAATTAACTTACTTTGTTGATAGAAGTCTGTCTTTTGCTAACTTAACTCAGCCTGAAATCAACTTGGGGTTACCACTGAGCCAGTATTGTTTTACTCAACCACTGTAAAAGTTCAGTGCTCGTCCTGAATCTCTCCATTACATTCATACTGAAGTTGCACACCAATTTAAACTCCATGTCTCTGCTCTGTCCTTAACTTTATCATTTTTCTCCCAACAGACACAGTTGGAAAGAACCAACATCTCCTAACCTCCGTTAAGGCAGAAGAGGTGAGTGCAAGGGTCAACTAAATTTCACATGTTCATATCTTCCTCTGAACTTCTATCACTGATTATCTAAACACCAGGCATCCTTATGCATAGATTTTGTGGATGACTAAAAATGTGACATTTTTTGGCAACGCTTTGTTACAAAACATTGAGTTCAGGTTGGAGGTATGTCATTTGTCCAAATATGAATAGAAATATAATTTAAAAAAATATTCAATTATACATTTCTCTTAGGTCAATGATTTTTACAGCAAACTTAAAAAGTTGGCAAGGTTGTTCTTTGTCCTTGACAGTTTACTGAAGGAGAATAAAATACCCACTGCGTCATCCCAATGACAAGCTAGGGTTTCATTTTTTTTCCTAAAACAAGCCACATCAAGCTGGCCTTTTTCTTTAAACAGCTTCTTTTCAAATAGCTCTGTTGTCCGGGGAGAATAAATACTGTTTCAATGCGGACAAAGGACCAAAACAGAGAGGAGAAAGATGCTTTAAAAAATTTACTTGACTTTGCAAGGACATGGTCTCAGAGTATATTTACTGTCCATTAGAACAAATACACTGTGTGCTTTTAAGGGAAACAATACTGTATGCAACCTAACCAAAACATATTCATTATGATATAAGTGGAATTATGACAGGATAATCAATTTAAGGAAAAACAAAACACAAGATGGATGCAAGCCTCTGGTTTACATCCAAGAAATTGTTGATTTATAAAAATATATTTCTGTTAATACGTGTGCCCACTTAAAGACTTGTGGCTAAGTTTGATCATAAGGAAATATTGACTAGACCTCAGTTTGAGTCAAATATGTCAGTAGCTTCCTAGTCACTGGGACTAATAGGACTATCACTGCTCTATTTGTTGTTTTATTTTGCTTTCCTGCCAAACAATCACAGACACGCACAAGCACACATCCATCGCACAATACCGCTCCAAGGTATACATATGCGCGCACATCTACAGTATACATTGCTACAGTTAGCGTGGCCAAACATCTGTGGCTGTCCCCAGGTTCAGTCCAAAGCAATTTTACATGGCGATAAAAACATACACATTATCTGGCAGCTGATAGAAGACAGAGCAGCAGAAAAATGAAGGTGTGCCTATGTGAATGCTTGTGTATGTACGTGTGAACACACAGATGTGAAAAGATGAGGATAAGTTGGCTGATGCAGTCAGTGCAGCCTGACAGATTAGCAGATCATTGTCCATTCTGGACGGACTTTGTGAACATTTATTGTGCATTTGCACGGGTAGCTGAGAGAGTTCGGTCCTGTAACTCGAGAACAACACTTTAGTCTTTCCAAGCTTTTGGAAAAGTTTATCATAAAGACTCTTTGTCATTCTGTGCTGTAGGAGTCATTGTTATTTTACTTATTTAATCTGCTAATTACTAACTGGAAGGAAATGGAGTTACCTGAATGAAGTAAATGATAAATGGTTTCTGGTCTCAAAATCTATCATGCCAACATCAATCTTTAGAAAAAATGTGTAATATACAGACTTGTGAAACTGTTTGGAATAAAATAACTAATATAAAGTTAAAAACACTGTTAAAAAAACAAAATATATTTTATCAGATAAACAACCTAATATAATCGGTAATATTTTTTATTGTGTTTTCATGCATTTGATAATTGATTATCTGTTTCTTCCTTTGTTTCTCCAGAAAACGTTGTCCAGTCAAATTGTTCAAAACGCTCTAGTACCTGCTGATCATCTGATCCTGGGTGTGGTCAGGGTTTGGGGAGCAGGCACTGTCAAGATCACCGGGGCGACCCTGACGGACAAGGATGGCGTGACGCACCCGCTAAGTGTAACGCACAACACCGACACCGAGGTCAGAAGTGTTTTCAAATTCTCACTGTTTATGATCTTGTTTTGATTGTTTTCTGTTTTTAAATAAGAGGAACAGAAATTGCATAGAACTGAAAGAGTTTGAGGAAAGTGTTGGCAAAGGAGGCTCTATTCTGGCGCTTCTTCTTTTCTACATGTAGATGCATCACAAGGTTATTTCTGTTAAATCTTACACTCAATAGGCCATGTTCATTTCTGGTGAAATATAGACTTATCTAAAGTATAGGGTTTGTAATTTATTTTTACCAAAGTAGAAAAGATAATAAAACATGAATAAATGAAGTTCAGTGATAATGTTTCCCCTGTATGCATAAAGAAATTCTCTTAGTGGTTTTCCATGTGAATTCTTACAGCTTTCTACTCTGATAATCTTTCCGTAAGCAAATTAATCAATGTCTGACATCTGCAGCTTCTTGTGCATCACTGTCATACCTCATCCAGATTTTCTTTTTCATTTCAACACACGTGTTAGCAGACCAACACACACACAGGCATGTTTGAGTTGACTGAGCATTTTCTAGTCTGCTTAAATACCCAGCAAAGCAAGGTTTGCAGCCCATATCCTGCTGCGCTGCATTCTGTTGTCTAATAGCTGTAATTAATGCTGTTTTCTCTGTGACACTATTGTTCCGTCTTCATTTTGTGATGAACACAGGACTTGACGTAGGACGTAGGACAGTTTTTTTAAACTGCTTGTATTTTTTAACTTTTGCCACAGTGTCATATCAGCTGTTGCTTTGACAGAAAGAAATGTTTAGAAAACCCGTGAGCATTCATAGAGGTTAAAGCAAAACCATTACAAATGTCCAATATGCCTTACGGTTCAGGTTAGTTTGATTTTTAGCAGTCGCTCTTCAACACAACATTTGCGCGCTTCCTCTTTTCGTCTTCACATCAAAGTTACTTCACAGTCGGATTTTGAATGAACCGACTCAGTGGTCCTGTTTGAAGCAAAAGGTTCATGGTCCACAGGCCAGAACTGGAACGAATTCAGGGTTCAACTTGGGGACACTTCAGTGGGATTGTTGCTGAGCACATCAGGGCTTCAGGTGGTAGAAAACCCAAAATAGCTCAAAGGCATAGTGGCAACAATAGTCTAAGATAGGAAAATAAACAGAAAGGGATTTGAAAGTAAAGACCAGGCAATGCAAAGGTGGACAGCGCCGTGACACACGCAATATGAAGAATAAAATAAAAGATGACAGGAGATAGCATGTTTATTTCTCACTTTTGGCTGCTGTGAAATACTTCTGTTGAGGTTGTGTACCTGTGCTCGGTTTTCTTCTTGAGAACATAAAAATGATACCCAGTGCAAATCCTTAAATAATTGGAGGTGAAAAAGCCTCCAATCTTCAGATTTGATCTGACACTTGAGAAGTTGGAAAGCGAAGTAAGTCAAGAGGTCGAGAATTGCATATAAAGAAAGTCAGGACTTCTGTTGTTGGGTTGCACCTGTGCTGGGGATGGAAAGTCAAACTCTGAATAAAGAAACGGCAGAAATATATCCCATCCAAAGAGTGAGAAAAACACGCCGAAAAGGATTCATATGGAGAATGAACGGGCAGAGAGAAGTGAGAGAAATAGAGTAAAGATGACACAGTTCATTAATGGTGATAACTAGTTTTTCAGTATGAAATAATCTCTTATCTGTAATCATAACCTGATTGGGTGATAACTTGAACATCAGTAAATGAATTGATAAGCAGATGGCGGTGTCGTCGAGATACAGTGAGGGAGGAGGGTTATTTCTGCCATGTATAAAACAAGGTAGCTACAGTCATGCAGAAAACTGGCTTGTGGACATTAGGACTGATATTACCAACCAAGCAGTTTCTAAGCATGTACCTGTTATAGCTCAATGAAGTAGTTCAAACAAAGCAAGGAGCAAGTTTTAGACACATGTCTGCACACTTATCATGCATGGCCATGGAGATAGAAAATGATGCAAAGCAAATGGTTGTGTTGTGAAGTTGTTGCACATACAGCACGGCATCCGATGGCTCATTTATTCTTCTCTTTCTTTCTCTCTATAGGAGCTGACTATTGATGCTACCTCAAACGCTGTTCCTCTGCATTATCCTTTCAGTATAACATGGAAGACTGGCTGAGAGCAAGCAACACATTTTTTGCTATTTAATGATTGATCCAATTAACCAGAGTTTAACATCAAGCCTTAATTTATTGTATCTGTGCCTATTTTTTTTAGACAAAACGTTTTGTGTTTTGTTTTTCATGAATGTGTCTTAAAATAAAATGCTAAGCAACTTATGAAAATATATGATAACTTAAACTTGTAATAATGTACAAACTGTAATGTTTTCTTTAACTTTTTTCCCTAATAGTGTAATATTAATAAAAATGTGTCTAAGTATGTTGAAGTGAAAAGTATTTTTTTATATATTACTACAATCAAAAAGGCTCCAACAAAATGATGTCTTTTATATGACAATGTCACCGCACAGTCATCTTTTCAATCACAGATGGATGGATGGATGGATGGATGGGATGGATGGATGGATGGATGGATGGATGGATGGATGGATGGATGGATGGATGGATGGATGGATGGATGGATGGATAGATAGATAGATAGATAGATAGATAGATAGATAGATGTCTTATGGTAGGAAATCTTCTAATGTTATTTCTATAGCTGCTGTAACTATAAATTAAATGCTCCAAATTTTTATTTTTAAAACATTTTTTAAAAACAAAACATTTAGCCCTTGCATGAACTTTTCATCTTGCAGTAACAAAAAATAGTTATAAACGCTCAAATGTCATCTACTGGTTTTAATATGCTTCTATACATGTCTTTATTCTCTGCACAAATGACGAGGTCCAAAACTTTTTACACAATGGCTAATTTGTGTCTTACTTTGTGTGGATCAATACATTTTTAGAGACGTTTTTATGGAGACTGTCTTGCCAGACAACGTGGTTTTAAATTAGTTGCAGTGAAAATGCTTCTTTATCACGAGAATGACTGCAAGATGCAAGTGTGTCACAGATGAAGAAGGAAACAGAAACATAAAGCAACATGAAAGCGATAGTGGAAAAAATACTGACGACATCTGAAGGTTGTCAGACATGAAAAGTGTGTGGGATGGAACGTGTGTTCTAAATATGTTTTTGGTATGCTTTTGTATGCTTATGTGAATCAGTTATTGAGCGTCATTGTGCTCTGTGTCTTTTGTTAGAACTTGGGGGAGTTTTGCTAAATGATAGTCGCAGTGAAGTGGTTACCAAAATCTGAAAGATAATAAAAGCACAAATGGTTCATCTGCATGCTGGTTGATGCTTCAGCCATTACTACTGTAATAAAACCATTTGGTTATGTGCGATTGCACTAACAACTATTTACCCAGTAATTCAGACGCTGATTTTCCAGTGACAACTTGCATATTGAAAATAATGACTTCTCTTCTAACATACGTCTCTTTTTCAGACTCGTCTAACAGTTAAATTTCCATAAAATACAAACCAAATGCAAATGCAACACGTGTAATACATGACAGAAGCGTGCTGCTTCTGTCATGTTCAAGACATTATTTTGACAGTAATGTTGCCTCATACCTGGACTGGTCCCCAGATTCCTATTCATAATTTTACAGGCTCTCACATTCCCACCAACCTACGCGTCCCAAGTCAAACACTCTAACAATCTCGCCTGTTTGTCATGAGCAATTTTACGTGTTAAATACTCTGGTTATCCTCGCTAATGTGCCACTCACTCACTCAAACCGCCATGTACTAATTCCCACTGCAGGCCCTATCGTGCATTACAACCTGTAACTGCTGCCTGTTAAATGTATTTGTTACATGATTTAGCCAGGGTGTTTCTAAAAATGCCATACAGAAGCATAAGTGGTACCTGTGGAGTCTGGAATCTCCTGAAATTCTCTTGACCTTTCTGAAAGGTGTCATGGAAAGGAAACTTTAGAAGAGAAACCTTCATTAATCTCCTTTTTTACAAGACACAATGTAATAATGTTAATGATGCTAAATACGCAGTGGATTTCACACTGAATTATGGAATTGTTTTGTATTTGATTTGCAAAATCTGACCTTGATTTGAACATTTCTCCTTTCGGCATTTAGTATTTTGTTTCTGACTAATCAGACATTTAAATATCAAAGAGGGCCATTTCACTACTTTCTGGACTATAGACAGCCTCAAATTCAGGATGGTAATCCAAGTAAGAACAGAACGTACTTTGTTCCTTTAGCTGAATGTACGGTAGCTAAAATAAAATAAAGAGAGACTTGAGAGAGACAACTTAAAGCTCTGTCTTCGAAATTCTCATAGATAAAACCAAACTTCCTAAGTTCACAAATATAGGTTGCCTAAGTTATTCTATAGCTGCCAAGAAAATCAGTGAAGTGATACTAAGTTGCATTCTAACTCAAATGAATTCAGTTAAAACAAACATGTTGTTTCATCTATAGGAACCTGCAGAAAAGCCTTTCTTCTAAGCAGCAGTTCAAGTTGAATATTATTTTGATCACACATCCTGAATGTTACTAAAAACTGCAGCAAAAATGAAAATCACCAAATCCGAGCAAAAATAAGAGGTTTTTTTTTAAAACGGGAATTTGGGTCTATTTTCAATATATAGTAGATTGTGCTTTGCTTCATTTGGCGCATTTCTGCACAGGAAGTCATGCCGACAGTCTGCACAGCAGGCCGCTTAACGTTTGGCATTGCATGACATGACACTTTCAAGGGAACACATTCTTATTTATTTTCTGTTATATAAGCAGTAAACTGGATGACATCTTATGACAAATGTTCCAAATGTGATGCCTTTATCAGCCTTCGCCCCTTCACTCTGTGACACAATACAGATCAGCTTGTCGTTGGATCACTTGATAGCCATGAGGCTCCTTTCAGAGCACACTCAAATTATATAATGCTTCTGTCTGCCTAAATCAACCTTTGTGTCAAACTAGAAATTTTAAATCCAATTTAATCTGACAAATACATATGTTGTTGTTTTTTTGTTTGTTTTTGCACATTTTCAAAAGTGCCCTTGTACAGCAGACTGAAACATAAAAGAGATCAACTGATGTGTTGGGAAAATGTTTAGATTGCATTTTTGTACTGATCTGACACAAAATAAAATGCATCCATCTCATCATTTATCCTTTCATTTTCTGATGTAGGTTATATATTTTTAGACATTCAATTCAATTTTATGAAGTTTTTTAACATTATGATGTGTTAGATATTTCATTGTAGATGTTTCCAAACTTTATTTTGTGATATTGAACATGAGTCATTTTCACATTGAATGCATTGTTCCTGTTGTGAAACGTATGGAACTATATTATGAACATAGCACAAAGCCAGATGAAATGTCTCAACCCTTAGTCAGACTGAAATATTACTGTTTTTTTTAATGTCAGATTTTATTGTCAGTGTGGGAAAAAAATGTAATATGACATTCGCATGAGCGAAGTAGTTTCTTATTAATTTATTCATCAGGGCTTAATTTCTAGTCACATTTAAATGTTTTACCTTAGAAGTCAAGGTTTAGACAAAAAGGTTGACTGAAACATTATTAGATCTAAAGGTCTCTCATATGATTTGCTTTAAAATTAGAATAGACTAAAATTCTGTTGTTGGCTTATAAATCACTTAATGGTTTAGCACCACAATACCTTAAAGATCTGCTAGTGCCGTACGAACCGTCTAGACCCCTCAGATCTTCTGGTTCTGGTCTGCTCTGCATCCCCAGAACCAGAACGAAACGAGGAGAAGCAGCATTCAGTTTCTATGCACCACAAATCTGGAACA
>CAEGAF010086445.1:0-25421 GCA_903067075.1 Micropoecilia bifurca | reverse complement strand
TCTGATTGGCTAAGCAACGTAACGTGATCCTCTGATTGGCTAAGCAACGTAACGTGATCCTCTGATTGGCTAAGCAACGTAACGTGATCCTCTGATTGGCTAAGCAATGTAACGTGATCCTCTGATTGGCTAAGCAATGTAACGTGATCCTCTGATTGGCTAAGCAATGTAATGTGATCCTTAACAGCAAGTGATGTCAAAGCTGGGCGTCATCAAGACTTTACACAAGTGAGTCTTTACCGCCGCGGCAGCAGAGGCTCCGCCGAACCCCTGAGTCCGACTCACCGAACCCCTGGGGTTCGACCGAACCCTGGTTAAGAACCACTGGCTTAGTGTTAGCAAGTGTTAGCTACCACACTGTCCGTAGACAGAAAAAAAAACTACCTTTCACCCAACGCTGCCTTCTTTTCATTTATTTAGAGTCCTCTGCATTTCAACCATCGTTAACGTTTCTCCACACTTTATCAAAGAATATTGAAATCAAACTCCCGGGTCGTCCTTCCTCACCTTCTGTCCTCACAGGCTCTTCAGACGTCGCCATTGCGTCTCTCAGCTCTGTCTGTATGTCGGAACATCCGGGCAACCGTGACGTCACTCGCAGTCACTGCGATGATATCGATTTAAAAAAAAGCAACACTACGGTTATGACCGACTGCTGACGAAGGCGGAAACCACGTGATTCAAATAGATTGCGCTATCAAATGTAGGCAAGGGACTTATTATAAAATTTCCACCCATATGTGTTGACTGTTTAGGTTATACTGCTACATCTCCACTCATGTTTTTTGGACAATAATAAAATTATTGTCCAAAAAATAATTTTATTTGGACAATAATAAAATTATTGTTATTGTTATTATTGTTGTAAAATTATTATTGGACAATAATTTTATTATTGTCCACAAAACTAAATAATAATAATAATAAACGACAGTTTCTTGGCAATTTCTGAACTTGAAAAAGGTTTGTTTATTCTAAAAAAAATGTTTTCTTCTTGGTGAGTCTGTAGCAAAAACTTACTGAAACATGACTTAAAATTAAAAATGTATTAAAAAGTGGCAATAAATACCTAAGACAGATCAAAACGTGATTTTTGTGTATTTCTGTCTTTACTTCCATCTATATGATGAAAATACATTGTGAAATTTCTTCTTCTAGGCTGCAAATCACCTCAGATTCAGCATAAGCAAAACGTTAGCAATGCTGCAGCTAATTTAATCACTTTTTAATCACATTTAGACACCAGTAAACATGTTTATGTGATTGGTCACTTTTAATTTTTTACCAACATTTTTAAACTTTCTGCTAAAAGCAACCCACAGCTCTTGATTTAATATTAGCAAATAAAATAAACAGTTTTGCAACATGATGTCATGCTGTTTTTCTCATTCAAATGACTTTTTTAATCCCTGTACAAACAAAACATGGAGAACACAAGACTTTAAAAGGCGAAAAAGGCAGAGTATGTTTTTAACAAACATTCAAACTGGAGCACAGATCGTCTTGTTTGTGACAGTTTTCCGCTGTTGATTTAACGAACCTCACAAACAGTTTTCAAGTCCAGTGATTACGATAGTTTCTTGGCAACGCCGGAGCTTGATGACACCGAAGGATAAGATGCACGACACTCTGTGTCTGTCTTCCTTTATTTTTATTTTTCCTGGTGAGGAGTATAAATGGAAGACCAGCGAGAGCAAAAAAGGGAAACCTCATAATGGGCAGAAAGCTTTAGATAGTTAGCAATCAGGATGTGAAAACCAATTACAGAAGAAAACTTAAGGGTTTTACTACAGTTTTCTTGTGAAAGCTGTAATTTCTCAGTCATCGAAGGCTTTTAGGCTCATTTTTATCACAGAAACCAGAGAAACCCATTTATCCTCCGCTTTGATTTTAGACATCAATCATAGATGTCAGGGGGTGGAAAGAAATACAAATATTCAGCTTAATTTTTGTGAAATATGAAGTAGAATTTTAAATTATACATTTGCTTCGGCTCCTTCTTAGTGGGTTTTGGACTGAGATATGGCAGGATCCTGTTAAAAAAAGTTAGTTTTATTTTATTTTTTATCTTTAACCTTATCTTTACCCATTTATATTAAAACCTTTTCTTCAAAGGTTTTAACCAGTGATGAGTCCGGCAACACCGATGCCGGACCCATTTGGCATCGGTGGTTCCGGCACATAGACCGGGTTTTGGTTTATGTGTCAAGCCCATAGACCAAAACCCGGGTCGGTGCGCGAATTGGTTTCAGCAGGACACATGACTCCGGATCACATTAAGGCCCGATTGATGCACACACACATCAGCTGACCTGAAAACAGGTTTTATTTGGTTTCAATGTAGAGTATTTATTTATGCTATATAATAATTGTAAAAACTAAAGGTAACTACTTCACGGATTTCGTCTATCACTGGTTATTTTCGGAACGAAACCCCTAAGAAAAACAAGGGTTTGCTGTAATTGTAGTGTTTACTTAATTTTTTTCTACAGCTGGAGAGTTTTGTGAAAAAAGCTTAACAGACTAAATCTCAAAATGTTGTAAAAATCTTTTTTAAAATACAAATTTGTGAAAAAAGAAACAGTCCATACATCCTCATTCCAAACACATTCACTTAAATTTTCACTTTATGGTACATGTTCACATTATTTATTGACTGTATATGAAATATATTTTAAATTTAACTGAAGATATGACATAAAACAATATATATTATTCAATAAAATACAAAGACTTAAATCTTGTATAGACTAGGTCATCAAATCACTACGATGCCTGTAGGAATTTTTAATGTCCAGCAGGTGTCAGTATTGAGTGACACAGTATCGACACAGAATCAACAGTTTTGCTGTGTCGAAACGATATGACGCCTCGTCACAAGTTTTAACTGTCACGAACAAGTCAAGAGTAATATCAGTTAATAATGAGAAGATAATATAATAAAATGGTTTTATTTTCTTCAATAAAAAAAGATAAATTGAACTATATCTTAGGCAATGTTATGTTTATAACATTATTAAGAACGTTTGACATGTAAAGGTAGAAAAAACACAATTTTGTAATTGTGGCATTTGAATTAAATAAGAAACAATTAAAATCCAACGTAAATAAGTTTGTTCTCGTAATGAGTCATTAATACTCATGTTGCATCATCATCCTCCTACCACTTCCTGTCGTCTTCTTCGTCATTTCCGACAGTAGTAACATCCTGTTGTTGATCATGTGACTTGCATGATGCAGATAAAATGTTTCCATCGCAGTTTATTTTGCAAAATTCGCTTGTTTTGTTACGTTTGAAAAACCACCTCAATCCTGGAGCAAAACTGTTTTTGGAAATTGCAACGTGTCTAGTTTGCAAATTTATTTTTGTAATTCCAATTTGTGCAACCTCACGGTAAATAGAAATGCAGCAATTGCAAGCAAAGGTTATTATATTTAACTAAATAAGTTAAAACAGTTAACAGTAATTAATGGGGAAAACTACTAACTAACTGGAACTATATTTTGGAATTATAAAACTAACTAAAACATACTGAAATCATAGATATAGCATCTTTAATTTTTATGTTTATGGATCTATTTATTAGCCATTTGAGCTGAAACAAGCAGTTTATGTCTGGCAGTAAGCTGTCGTCAAATCACAGCACTCCATCTCCGAACTCCTCCTGGTGACTTGTGTTAGTTTGCAAAATGGCGACAGCAAAAGTTGTGAGAAAACGTCTTTTTGGTTGTTCAACAATAATTGAATAAATGTTTGAAAACGTTGTCTTCTGATGAGTGTTCATTAGCCAATCGGTGTATACATAATCACAATAATTTGACATTTTTAAATTAATAATTCAAGTAAGCAAACTCTAAAAACTAATTAAAGCTAACTTAGTTAGACAAACAATAAACCACTACAGTGTAACAAAAAAAACAAAATCTATTATAACTTCCTAAGCTGCTTTTGAACACGTTTGGCTGGGAAAAAACAGTTTTGGGCAGGTTGTTAAAATTCAGGCTGATCTTCACAACATTTGGCGAGTTTTTATTAATGTTTCAGAGGAAAACATTTGAAGTAGTTGTCAAAGGCACAAAACGTTTAATAAAAGGCTATATTATTGATCTTATTCTAATTTAATTTATTTTGAAATCTCTAGATTCTGTCGAATGTGAGATCACCAATAATTAGTCATTGATTAATTAAGTGTCAGTGTTTAATAGTATTATAAAACAAAATTCCCAGTGCAACGTCGTGATTTAAAAAGACATATCACCAGAAAAACGAACGTTTGATTGGTAACATAATCCCTACATTGTTCCCACAAATTTGAACTGGAATTGATGTGCGCCATCTTGGAAGGCCAGCGAAGCACGTAGCTTAGCAGAACCATGGCTTTGAGACCAACGAAAAGAAAGTATACTGGCACTCTTTACCAAGAGAAATATTTATCAACCAAATGACTGCTGTCGGGATCGACTCGTATGACACGGAGAATGGAAACATGTCAGATGATGTGGCCAACCTGACTCCCATCTCCTGCTGCGATGAAGTTGACTAGCTAGTGAACATTAAGAAGATGCAAAACAATATTTAAACGACTTTCTAAAGGACGTGCAAACTCTTATTGTGAGTAACACGGTTCTGGTGACTGGCACAGTAAATACACGTGGTAACAAATATGTAGGCTACATGTCCGTCTTAGCTAGCAGGTAAAATCTACAGCTAAGCTAATTTTGCTAGCTTTCCAGTAAGAACTACAGTAAAAATCACTTGTATTTATCTTAGAATTACACAGAGGTGGGTAGAGTACTCAAAAATTGTAATTGAGTATCAGTTGTAATGTACTTACATTGTTTATCGGTTAGATAGGAACAAGGTGAGAGCGAGTTTTAAGCCTGCGACTTGCTTACTGTTGTCATAGCAACTTCATAGCAGCCAAGATGGCTGTCAGTTACAAAGTTCACAGAAGTGTAACATCACATGAGAATTATGAATTAACCAAAGTATGAAAAAAAACTACAAGTAAAAACTAAAACTCAACAATATTTGTTTCAAACAAATTCAAATGAACTAAAAACCAAAAGTCACAACAAAATGAAACCATGGTGAAAAACTCTGAACTGTAAAACTGCTTTTGGACACATTTGTCTGAATGAAACCAGTGACAAAGCATTTCCAGAACAAAGCTTTTCTGTAAAACATGAGGTTTTTCTCCTCTTGAAGTGAATTTTAAATTACATATGAAGAACTTGAGGAGCCTCTTTTGCCTCGGCTTCTTTAATAGGTTTGGGACCAAACTGAAAGGTTCTGGAGAGCAGATATGAACGGGGAGGTTCTGATGCAAGGATGGAGGTTGCTAAAAAGCTCTGTGTGTGTGTGTGTGTGTGTGTGTGTGTGTGTGTGTGTGTGTGTGTGTGTGTGTGTGTGTGTGTGTGTGTGTGTTAAGAGCTCTTATCCCCCGCGCAGTAGAGCATGGAGGGCTGCTCTCCCCGACCCTGCCGGTCATTTCATCTACTTCCAAATGTCACGGTGTCACAGACCTTTGTTAAAATCAGCAAGCAGGGCGATCATGTGTGTGTGTGTGTGTGTGTGTGTGTGTGTGTGTGTGTGTGTGTGTGTGTTTGTGTCTGAGTCAGAAAAACGCAGTAACCATGAGTTTACTGCTGCTCTAGTCGCATTAAAACCATCAAACTGAGCAAGATGGCTGCACTAAGATGTCTCAATTAAAGGAAAAAAATGTATGAGACGTGAAATAAAAATGTTGCGAAGGAAGCAGCAGAGATGTTTATTTATATGTTTTATTTTATTCTCTATTCTTGTTTGGGAGAAACAATTGATTTTTGGCGTTAAAGGGAAAAGGAAGGGAGGTCAGCGAAGCAGCGCAGGCGATATTAGCAGGAAATAGGTTGGGGCAGGGAACCATGTAGGCGAGCTGCAGCTAAACAGGCTATTATCATTCATTTACAGCAGATTTCACATTCACCACACAACCTGCACAAACTGCCTATTTTTATATCCACTTGTTTTTACTTTAATTTCTGTTTTTCTTCTGCTCTGTTTTCCTTCACTTCGGCGATTTTGTTGTTTTCCGTCTAATGTTTTTATCTCTTTTCTTTATCATTATTTATTTATGCTGCCTTCGCTAGTTCATTTAAATATTCATTAATTCACTTTTTGTCAGTCCTTTGCTACACTGAAAAAGCTTATCTAGTTTATAGGACAAATATCTCAGTGCACTTACATGTAACTTCCTTGTTTTACATCATTAATTCATAAATATTTGTAAAAAAAAAAGTGCTTTCATTTTTTCACTTGTTATATTTAGGAATTTTTAACTCTGTAAAAGCTCCTATTCTAAACATTGTATTTCTATTCTGTACATATATCTATTTACTATATTTATAACTGTTTACTCCTTTATGACAATTTATTTTAGTCACGTGATTTTATTCATAGTTATTTTATCTTTTTTGAGTGCAACAGATTTTTGCAGGAATAAAATAATAAATAAAATTCTTGAATCCTTGAAATGTGTTTTTATAAGTGACATAATCTGCCTTCATAATGTTTATAGTCATTATTAAGGAATGTTGGACTGACAACAATCTACAAATAAAAGTTATTTGCAAGTTAGTTTTGTCTTATTTGAAGTGTAATAAAATATTTGAACTGGAAACTACAAAAATACTTGGTCAGATTTTGCATTGAGTGCTTTTTTTCTTGTTTAGTGTCAATAGTTTCTTAATATTGATGAAAAAAATCACTATATTAGTGGCAGATTATTCCTTCCTTAAATCTAATTTTCCTTCCAGTTCTTGTTTCAACACCATATTTTTTGCTCTTTCGTATTTGTTTTCATTTCCTTCCCTCCTTTTCTTGACCTCACCTTTTCTTTTTCCCTCTTTATCCTGCAGAGATCCGGTTTTATTGGCACAGCTTTGGAGAACCAATACCAGCAGATTAAACCGCTGTCCTTCTCTCCTCTCCTTGTTTTTATTAAAGCGCCGCGGCTCAGACCGGACCTGCGTTTAAGCGTGTGATCGCACGTGCGTTGCAGTAATCGGCGCATTATTATTATCACACTCTCCTAAATGAATTCATCTCTCCCTCTGTACGGCAGGCCGGCGTTCACATCAACAAATTCAGATCCCAAGTGCCTTAATGCCCTGGATGTTTACACCGTGTGATGACTGAATGAAGAAACTGTGATTCATGTAATGAATGCGATGAAATAAAGTGCAAACACATTTAGTCATCATAAGGTGCCGAGTGCGTTTGTTTACGTGTTTATGTGATTAGAAGCACTAATAGCTTCCACTCACTCTCATGTTTGCTCTTATTGTTTCATTTTCAGATCCAGTTTTTTTTCTCCACAGGTGAATAGTGACTAGTGTGACACGTTGTGGAAGACTAGTGATTTTGTTGTTGTAAATGAACATTTTTGGACAACAAGTCACAGTCTACCTCAGTGTTTCCCACCCAATCGTCCATTTCTCCCATTCAGTTTATGTCTCTTTTCTTCCTGCTAACTGCATCTATACAATTATAATCAGCCTCCTGCATTTGCTACGTCTGCCTTGAATCCCCCTGTTTTTATAAGTAACGTGTGTTTACTGGTGGCTGAGAACATCTTAATAACAATTTCTTCCATCAGTAGGAGTCTGGAAACGTTTCTCCGCCTCCTCCACAAAGAAGATGATCGCTTCAGAAA
Organism: Micropoecilia bifurca; assembly: GCA_903067075.1. Taxonomy (NCBI): domain Eukaryota; kingdom Metazoa; phylum Chordata; class Actinopteri; order Cyprinodontiformes; family Poeciliidae; genus Micropoecilia; species Micropoecilia bifurca. The sequence continues at coordinate 17,724 of CAEGAF010086445.1, read as the reverse complement.
CGGACGGATGAAATCGCTGCGGCTTCAAAATGTTTAATAACCTGAATGTTTTCCTCTCACATCCAACCATCATTAGGCTGGTTTTCATGTGGCTCTTCACTCTGGGTGCCGCTGCGTTAGGGGATAACATAAAAATCACAAAAATGTCTTCTGTTGTTTATTTAGATGTTGAGATTAAAACTGACAATTTCATTTCTTTTTTGTAAGACAAATTTAAAGCTACCAGTCAGACTCACTTTTGATATAGTTTATCACCTTTAACAGCATATCCTGGTCAGTTTGTATTAGTTTTGTTAATTAATTAAAAATTATTTAGTCAATATAAAAACAATAATTCCCAAAACAAGCTTTCAGATGCATGTGTTGCTGATGACATCACAAAAGGCACACAGCAACAAATCAGAGTTTAAAACTTGTTTTGAATTTAGCCATTAAATCGATTTGATCAATTAATCATATTTTCTGTTTTTGAAGGTTTAATTTTAGGAAAACCTGAGATTTAACTGGCGATTCCTGTCAGGTTAAGCACACAAACCAGTTATCCCAGTGAAATAATTTTAGATTCTCGATGGGACCAAAAGAAGTAAAACCAAATAAATGTTCACAACCTGATTGAAAAATATCTATTTTACTAATAATTAATACGCTAATTAATAAGCAATAGAAACTATGTATCTGCTATTACTGAATGAATTTGGTGGAGAAAAAAAGTAAAACGCAGCCAAATTTGAGCTAATATTATTGTTAGTGTCTGAGATATTAAAAAAAATAATATTGTTGGGGAAATCTTTGAGATTTTTGGGAAAATAAATGCTATTTTGTAAAATTAGTGTTGAAATATCGCCCCCTACTGGCAGCAAACAGGTAAGTTTGTGTTTGTTTCTTTGTTTCTGCTTGTAAAATTGCCAAATATATATGAATATTCCAAAAATAGAGAAGAATCAAGCTTGTTGATCAGATCAAGTTTCCCATCTGATCTGACATTTTTATTAATCCGTTGGGAATGTTGGGAACCATAAACCTGGTTTGAAATCTGCAACATGAATAAAATCTCTGTAAATCAACATGTGCCTGTCTTAAACTGTTAAACCCTTTCAATAAAGATCCCTCATAATTTCATATGACTTATCTGTATTTATTTATTCTCTTTTGTTTGATTTCTTATGTTAATTAGCTAAAGGTATAAGATTTCCATAATAATAGAAGATGTTATTTTCATGTAATGGACCTCGAATTTGTAGTTTTTGTTTTAGTAAAGTCATGTTTTCAGTTTATTGCTGGGAAAATTTCTCCTGTGTTTGTCTATGTTTGAAAGACCCGTCCAGAATGAATGCAAGAAGAAATAAGTACTCCTATAAAATAAAGATAAAAGATATTACAATAATTTCGCTTTGAGAAGCTGAGTTTTAGGATTCATATAACTTCCTATTTTAAGCTTAGAACAGAACTAAATAGATAATTAGGAAATGCCCTTTTCCCCTGAGGACAAAAACAAGTGTCCTTCCGAAATTTTGTATTTTTTTTTCTTCTATGGCCAAAAAGAGCCCTGAAATCTTTTTTCCTTCCTTCCTGGGACAAAACAGTCCTTCTAAACTACCTTTTATTTTTTGTCCTCTAAACCAAAATGTCCTTCTGATCTTTTCTTGAATTTTTTGTGTTTGGCTCCAGATATAAAGCTAATGCAACCCACGGTTTCATGTCCTGCACTTGGTGCCCTTTTTTCCACTTGAGCACATGGCCCTTAAATATTCTGTATTCGCCACTGTTAAAACTGTTAAAAATGTCCTAAAATTGTTATTTTTTAATTACCATTTTTCAGGATTTAATTAATATTTTTGTACTACACCACCAACAATTATTGATTTCCAGGTCGCTTTGTAAAATTCCCGATAAGCTAAGTTTTGTTCTCGTCGGTCGATGTGAACCAGCTCGTTGTCTGAACTTTCCTCCAGACGCTTGATTGCCGCTCGACGTTGGACGCCGCAGACCTGCGTTAGATCGTGTTTGCCGGCGGCGTGACTTGTTTACGGTTGGCGCTGTGTACAAATCTCACATGTATACCTGGAAATAAAAGCGAGAGCCACGCAGGCCGAGCTGATTAATGCGCATATTCCGCCCCATTGTACGTCTCAGCCAGACTCCGACTGCGGCAATCAATTCAATCAGCGGCGCTTATGAAGCCATTAGAATCTGGCTGAGAGCAGCGGGGGCCGCATCCTTCCATTGGCCTCCCAGTAATTACTGTTTAGGCAAAAAGGGATGGATGGAGGGATAGACTAATAAAACACATCCCTAATGACTCGCATGTGACTATGAATATGCATCGTCTGGGCGGTAAAGTGTGGGTGTTGTGATGTTTATGACCCCTGACCTGGGACTGAGGAGATGTTTACTGCTTGGTTTAAACCCTCCGGTGTCCAGAAGTCACATTTTAATATGAGGAATGCAATAAGTAAAAGTAAAAATAAAAAGCAAGCAGAGGATTTAATGACATCTGGTTTCTTTCGCCTCAGTTCTTTGCACCGGATTCCTGGAAATTTAAAAAAATCAACTTCAGCAGTCAAAAGAATGAAGTATTGTAAGGATAAAGTGGTAGTTTTAACAGAATGAATTCGTAATAATATGAGAATAAAGTCAAACAAATGCAGCAATAAAAGAATAAAGTAGTAGAAATGAGTTAAGTCGTAATAATATGAAAATAAGTAATGACATAAAAGTAAGATTGCGAAGGTAAAAATGTAATGAGAACAAAGTTATGATATTAGGAGTACACAACAAATTGTGCAGAGTTAAATCAACACTATGCCGGGTTAATGTGGTCCTTATCAGAATTGGTGTTAATTTAACTCTTACAGAGTTATTTCAAAAATAGTTGGAGTAGTTCTAACTTTTTCAAGTGTTAAAATGACTTAATTTCTTGTTGAAATAACTCTGAAGAGTTAAATTAACACCAATTCTGATAAGGACAAGATAGACTTGACATAGTGTTGATTTAACTCTGCAGAATTTTTGTGTATAAAGTCGTAATATTACAAAAATAAAGTCTTAATAATGTGAGAACAGTTATATTATTAGGATGAAGTAAAAATATTACACAATTAACTTGTAAAATAGTTTTCTTGTTGTAACTGTAGAATATTTTATCAGTTTAATCCAAAAATGTAGTTTTTTTGGTTAAAATGTACTTATCTTCAGATTCCATATATATATTTAAAGCCTTCATATTTTAAAACCTAATCAGCTTAAAAGGACTTTGTGTTGCTAAAAAACCATTTTCAGTTTTAGAAATAAAACAGGAAGTGATCAGAAATGAAACAAGAAACGCAGCTGGTTTAGTTTGGAGGATTTGCAGCTCTTTTCTGCCCCCTGCTGTCGACAAAATGTCATTTCAGTCAATCAGCAACTTTCATAGTTACTTTCTCTCCTGCAAAATTTATGGGAAAAAAATATATATTTTTATCTGCAGCTGTGCAATTTCACTGAGCAGGAAAACAACATTTAATTCAATTAATCACAACGTTCTTTCATTACAAATAATTTAATTTTAATTTAATCAGAAACATTCTAGTTGATTCTGGCTATCAATCAAAAATATATATAAAAATAAATAAAACTTACTTGGTGAATTTTTATGCAGCAAATAAAAACAGGACACGATTCATATGCATATGGATGTATTTTAATAAAAATAATTCTGTCAAAATTAAACAGAATACAATATTTATCTTTAAACATGTTTCCAATACTTTTTTTTACAATTATCATTTTTGCTTTTTTTATTGTTTTAACATTTTTAAAGTCATGCTAAGTAGATAATAACTCATTTCACAATGTTTTTTTCTTCTTTTTTATTGATTTTTTTATTTTTTTTACATTTTTTATATATTTAGGTAAAACTCAAAAATCTCCCCCCAAGAAATAAAAACAAAATAAAATGAAGGTAGAAGTCATTTGTGCATCGCTCGTCTGCAAGGTCAGATCAGTTTGAGCATGGAGGGGAGGACAGAGGTCAGAGGTCAAACTGAGGAAGGCGAAGTGAACCTCATGCTTTACTTTTAAGAAAAACAGGAACAGATAAGAGGCTGAAATCACATTTTTGTATTTTAATACCTACTTGAACATTTAAGGAAGCCTAACATAACGGATTACTTTGGATCTTTGAAGTGAGGTTCTCTAATCTGGATTATTACTGCAGTAAATTCAGATGGGAGGAACCAGATTAGAGCTGAGCAATAAACTCTCATTTCTTCATACCGGATCTGATTTTCCAAAAATTCAATTGATTAAATTGATTTTTCGCTCAACTCCAGAGGAAAGCCAACAGTCTTTGGCTTCCAACTGATGTAAAATTATCGGATCATCACCCACTGATATCCTCGTTTTTAAAGCCCAAATTAAGGATACAAATCAATATAACTGACCAGTAATGCTTTAGAGAGTTCAGTTTTAATCCAGAGAAAAAGCCTGTTGATGCATATTTCACACAAACCAAATATTGCATTTAAAAGATATGTTTTCTACTTTTTATTAGAGAAATGTTGACTTTTTGCTGTTTGGTGTTCCATATGAAGCTAAAAATTACATGGAGTTTGAAATAACTAAAAAATAATTCCTAATTGTTTTTATGTTCAACTGATTTTGTACTTGCAGCACAAATCTATTGAAAATGAGCAAAATACATTTTGCAAATATAGTTTTACATCAGTGTTTTGACACCAGTGACAGGAAGTGTTGGGTTGCAAATTTTCTTCACTTTCCAAAACAATAATAAAATACTAATAGGTGGGAGACAATGTAAACCACAGGTGTCCAAAGTGTGGCCCACGGGCCATTAGTGGCACTTGAAATGATTTTGTTCGGCCCTTGACCACAAGTCAGGAATGTTGAAAATATGGCAGACAAAATAGAAAACGATGGATGGGTAATTGTCTGGTTTTCTTTTAGTAAAAATCACAAACTAATTTTTGGATTTTTCATTTAATGAATTGTGTGGGTTGCTAGAAATTTAAAGAGTTTCGGGCCAAAAGTTCCACACCACTAATGTAAAACAAACAATTTAATTCATTATAGAGAGTTATCACCCACTAATATTGCATAATAAAGCTAAAATAATTTCCAAACACGATATCCAACTTCTGAAGATCAAACTAAGCTCAAACTTGAGATGAATTTATGATAAAAATTGATTTAAAGGTAGAATGTACAGGCTAATCTGGATTATCTCTCTGCTTTGATTTATTCAAATTGGATTAAAAATATCACAATAAATGAATTTTTGCATCTTTAATTTAATTAATTTTGTGGCCCCCAGTAGTTTAAATTGTCCAGTTTTGTGACCCCGTGCAACCCCGTGCAAAAAAATGGGATATTACTGATCTAAACAAAATCATTTATTAAGTATATAGGATCATCACCTGCTAATATAATAAACATACTGTATAATGAAGCTAAAATGAAGTACAAGGGACTCATTGTTACTTGATCAAATTCAGATTGCTCAAGTAAGGTACGGACTGTTAATAGCTACTCCACTGAACCCCACTTCAGGAGATCCAAAAAGCTCAAACTGGAGGTGAATTTAAACTCACAAACCAACGTAATCTGGATTATCTCTCTGCTTTGTTGACTCTGAAACAGGAAGTGGAGGACAATCTTGTTAGCGAACGCGCAGAGGAGGAAAACTTTCGTCTTATTGCACAGAAATCGAGCTGAACTCTGGAACAAAAGGCTGGTGAAAGAAAGGCTGCGGTTTAATCATCACAAAGTGCACCTTAAAATTACAGGCTTCCCTGTTTGTCACATGATTTCACCTCTTTATTTGAAGCTCTAGCTGCGACGGCAGGAGTCACAGCGGGTCAGAGTGTGGAGGGGGGGGGAAGCCAAGCCTGCGGTAATGAAACTCGACTTTGCGACGTGCGCACACTGTGCTTGTTAGCCGGCCTTTGATACTGATTTTCTTTATGCTGATAATAGAGTAGGACTCGGCCCGAGGGCAGGTGTCGCAGGTGCAGCGGGGATCAGCGCCGCCACCTGCAACCACCTCTCTGATTGGCCGGTGCGACGCTTGTTACAGTGAAATTAAGGCTGCGACACCTTTCTGCTCCCGGTTAGCGACCGCCGCCACGGAGGACCTTCAATTATGTTTTCTGAACATGGCTGATGCTCTTTTTCCTGTTTTTCTGGGAAAGTTTTCAGGAATATTACATTAGCTTTAATCAGAAACAACAGCCGGGGTTCAATGCTTTGTTATTTCTAACATGTGGGGGATCATTTCTCCACCTAACGAGGGGAAAGTTTCACAGACTTGGTTTCTGCCGAACTTTTATTAAATATCAGAAGTTGGAAAATTACAGATTTATTTCTCAAAATAAAGATACAATAAAGCAACTGCTGAGATTTTTTTTTTGAAGACTTAGAAATATGACAGGCTTTCCTTGAATCTTTGAATGTTGCAACTTTCTGAAAAGGAAAAATCACATTTTTAGATATAAAAATGGCATTTTTCCCTCTGCTATGCTGTTTCGTTTAACTAAATAATTTACATTTTAACTGTAAAAATGCCACCGGTATGAGAACTGCAGGGAGGAAATGATTTTTAGTTCAAATGAGACAAAAACTGAGGTTTCACTGGATTACAAAGAAGCAAGGAGGAGGAAGCATCATTCCCCGGGGTCTGGAAATGTTTGAATTATAATTAAAAGATTTTTTTTTTAATCAAAAAGAGGCTCTAAATACATGATGGCAAAAAAACCTGTGACTTGAGTTTTAATTAGCTTAAAAAGCATAATTTAGTCATTTATGATGCATTTATTTATTGTTTTTGATGATCTATTGAAATGATCCGAGACGATAATGCAACAAAACTGCAGTGATTTTTAAAATCAAGATTTAAAACTTTAAACGTCCAAAAGAAGATTTAGAAAGTAGCCATACTTTCACTGAATCTTTGAATTTTATATGAAAAAAAAACTTTATGGAAAGAAAGAACTATTTCTTCCTCTGCTGGGCTGAGTCAGTATTGGTATTTTTCACAAATTAAACTAAATAATTGACATTTTATCGCTTTTTAGTGCAATAAAATGAGACAAAAACGGAGCGGCTTTGGGGAAGCATGATGCTGTGGAGCCTGGAAATGTTTGGGTTATTATTAAAAGATGAATTTTCATTAAAAAAAAAGGTTTAAAAAAATCACAATGGCAGAAAATACATATTCTTAGGTTGCATTTAGGCAAGCAGCAATTAGGCAATTTCTTTGTTAATTAAAGTTTGTGAATAATTTTGACCCAATGTTAATTAAACATATTTTAATTTGTTAAATTCATGTTTCTAAAATGTATCGCTGCTGTTTGCAGTAAAATCCAGATGAAATAAATCACTAAAAGCTCATTTTGACATTGCTCAGCATTTAAAGCTCATCTGGTTCGGGTTGAATTATTTCTGGTTCTTATGGGTTCTGGTTCTGGTTCTGAAAGATCCGGGAGAGCAGAAACAACAAAACCGACGACAGGAATTGAAGTCCAACCATTACAGCAAAATAAAATAAGGGGAGAATATGATTAGTTTGTCCAGGATGAGCACAACAAACTGACAAAAAATACTCAAAAAAAAACAAAAACAAACAAAAAAACGGCTAAATAAACTGAATAATAGTAATAATATTTAAATAGTGTCACACATTTATTAAATCTGATAATACTAAATTAAATAGGAAGTCTCCTTCCCTTCTCTTCTCTGATCCAATCAGACGCATGCTCGCCTCTTCGTCGCCATGGCAACGACCAGCTGGACATCTCAGTGCTGCTCAGCAGTTACCTGGCGACAGACAGGTCCAGGTGACGGTTCAGGTGAGGTCTGGAGCGGATCCAGGCTGGATCTCCGTGTTGGTTTGTTTCTGGAGGTTCTGCTCACCTGACCGGGTCGGGAGGGTGGAGGGGGGGCCTGGGGGGGCGGGGCTAGTGCAAAAAGTTGTCTATCCTGGCGAAGGAGCAGGAACCGGACCGGACTCGGGCCATGAGCTGGACGCACTCGGTGGCCTGGCCCAGCGCCAGCATCAGCGGCGGCTGCTTGGGGAGGTTCTGGGATTCTGGACGGGAAGTTTGGTTTATTTAGACGCTTTCTGAGCTGCTACAGTCAGAAACTGAAAGCAAGTTAATAAGCAGTAGATTTTATTTGTTTACATGACTTAATATCTGCTTATTTGATACATTTATTACAATTCAGCTTAAAAATGTGACAGTTTAGGTTTATTTTCATAAACCTTTTATTTTTATGCATCTTGATTTTGATTGTTTATGTTTTGAAGTTTTGATTTTTCTTTCAAATATTAAAATAAATAAAAAATTAGACAGTAAAAATAATAGAATGAAAACTAAAATAAATAAAAAAACAGTGATGACTATTTATATAATCTTAATTTGGTGTTTATATCTAAATAACTTAAAATATAACAGTAGTAGTAGTAATGAGTGTAATTATTATTATTGATAATATAATGAATAATAGTGAATAACACAATTAATATTATTTTGACTATTACTTTAATTATTATTATTATTATTATAGCAATTCTATTACAATAAAATAATTATTTTTATAACAATACATATCATTGATATGACATTAATAATTATTATTATGCTATTACATTATTATTAATAATATTTCATATTAAATTACTACATGAGTAAATAAAATATTTATTATTACTACTTAATATTATTCAGTAACAACAACAACAACAGTAATTTTATTACAACTACAACCATAATTAGAGTTGTTGTTATTCATAATTAAAATAAAAACAAATTCATATTATTTCAATTAAAAAAATTAAACAAGCACCAACATTACTAAATATTAATGTTTTGGCTCATTTTATTTTCAATTAATCTAATTTAATACAATTTAAGAAAAATCATGTACAATAGGTTTTTCCTGTGTAATTAAATTTACTTTTTCTTTTACATTTTTGTTTTAATTTCAACCAAGAAAATCAAATTAAAAGGCACAAGGATAAAAGTCATCTCCACACATTTAAATATGTACTTAAAATGTAGAGAAATTGTAAAATAAACAAAAATAAACTCAGAAAAATGTTATAAAAAGGAAAAAGAAACATTGAGCTGCATCATAACTGCTGATAAAAATCTAAACTGCTGAGAATTTAAACTGATTGTTTACCCAGAATGGCGCTGTTGAGAGCGGAGCAGAGCGACTCTCTCTGCGTTGGGTCCAGCTGCTGGCCCACCGGGCAGCTCCAGGGGTCCGAGTACGCCAGCAGGCTGAACGCATCCTACACACACACACACACACACACACACACACACACACACACACACACACACACACACACACACACACACACACACAGAAAGACAGGGCGATCGATCACAGCGGCTGAATTCGTCTGCAAGTGGCATCAAGCAGATTTATTTAGTTTCATCTCCTCATTAAATCAACATGTTTGCCTCCTTTCTCCTGATTGGCTCCTTCAATTAGACAAGTAGCCAATCAGCTCTCATCATGAAAGATTTTAAAGTCCAACATTTTTCTTCATTTCAACATGAAGCATGTAATATAAATTTAAAATAATAGTTTAGGCGTTTTTATCGCTTTGTTTCAGGGTCAACTGAGACCCCTAGTGGTGAAAACAAGTCATAACATCACGATGATACACTATTGGTTCACTTTGACACCAGTTCAAAATTATTCCTGTATGACTGAGCAGTTTATTCTTTATTTAGCTCATTTCATAAATCAACTTGTTCAAAACCCCCCCCTCAAAATCCCTTATTTAAATTCTCACAAAAAAATGAACTGAGGACAGTAATACAACAATGTTTTACTTTCCTCAGCAGTTTGATTCATTTGCATATTTAAGTATTTTTATTTAAACATGGTAACTGATTATAGATTGTTTTTGTTGGTCAAAATTAGTGTGCATTTAAATGTATTTAGCTACAAATATATTTAAACACATTTACATTGATTTATCCATAGATACGTTTAAATGCAATCCTATTAAATAAATCCGTAATGTGATTTTGCATATATTAATATTCTTTTATTCTAGTGAAAGGAAACGTTAAAGGAAAGTGAAAAGGATGGGACACGCTAAATATATATTATTTTGAAGTTACATATTTGCTTGGCCAAATAAAATATTTATAAAAGCAAAAAATGTTGAATATCATGATTTGGGTATTTAAAAAATATATTGTGAAATTGTTTTTGTCAGCATCACCCCTAAGGAGACATGTTCTATTTAAACACAGCAGTGCATTTCATTTGTGTACTGTATTTTCCGCACTATAAGGCGCACTGGATTATAAGGTGCGCCTTCAATGAACGGCCTATTTTAAAACCTTTTTCATATATAAGGTGCACCGCATTATAAGGCGCATAGAATAGACGCCGGACGATGGTCACCGTCTCCGTTCGCGCACAGCATGTTCGTGGAGAACATGGTGCTAAATGACCTGCAGACGACTTGATTATTAGGTGTGTAGGTAGATACATACACATGTCTATGGGTAGATCGGTCAGTCAAACTTTATTAACAAACCACTTTTTTGACAACAATCCCAGCATGCACTGCGCGCTTCTTCTACGGGGAAAATTAAGTCGGCAGCTGCTTACTGTAGTTGCTAGACCTGTTGTGGCTCAATATTGGTCCATATACAAGGCGCACCGGGTTATAAGGCGCACTGTCGGCTTTTGAGGAAATTTAAGGTTTTTAGGTGAGCCTTATAGTGTGAAAAATACGGTATTTAAGTATTTTTATTTATACTTAGAAACTTATTTTGGCCAAAATTAGTCTGAATTTATATTTATTTATCCATTTTACCTTTTCTGTTACACACAAAACGTATTCCGTTATTTCGTAAATATTTACATGTATTTTATTTTTTTTATCCCAGTAACAATTTGTGAAGTAAAAAAAAAGTATCATTTGAAGTTACATATTGAAGTTATTGGCCTAAATCACTTTTTGATGAGTTAGGTATAAAAAACACACAAGAAAAGGCAGAAATGTGTTGTGATCTGGTCATCTGTCAGTAAAAAGGTAAAGGTGAGTTTGTGCAGGTGTGTTACCTGTAACATCTTCTTGTGTGTGGTGTTGGTGCCGTAGTCGTGGCACAGCTGTTCGCTGAGCGCCTGCAGCTCCCGTCCGAACTGGATCATCCTCTCTGTGGCCGCCTGGTTCCCCCCACACAGCTGCTTGCTGCTCCTGCGGCTCTTGTCTGCAGACGACATGCAATGATTTCAGAAATCCATTGATTTATCAGTTACTCCGACAATCAATCGATCAATCAGACTAAAAAAAATAATAATAATCGGCACATTCTGCAGATTTTTTTATTATTTTTTTTGTATTTTTAATTGTTTCGTTTACTTTAAGTTTATTATTCCTACTATAAATATTGATTTTGATTAGCTGTTTTTGTTTTTCATATTTTATATCTGAATCTATCAAAGAATGAGGTGACAATACATGGATAAAACCACAAAAGGCAAAATTGTTAGACTTTGTAAATATTACAGTGAAAACAAAACAAAACCAAAACAACAATGACGACAAATTTCTGTCATTTTAACTTGAGTGTTTATGTTTGAATGATTCCATATATAACAGCAGCATTAAGGGCTTAATTACTGATGTTTTTGTTTGTCTACTCCAGTCAGTGATTAATCGATTACTAAATGAGTTGACAGTTGTTTAGATGTTCCAGCCTTGAACCACTACATGTGGCTGCTGCAGAAAACAGCCAGGATGCGGTGAGGAGTCGTGTTTCTTTGACCTGTGACCCCGTTGCAGATGCTGTTGTCGTCGGGCTGCAGGATCTCTTCGTGTCGGTACGTGCCGTTCATGATCCGCGCCGACGAGCCGTCCGCCACGCCGTTGGTGTAATGCTCCGCCTCGATCTCCATCTCGCTGTCGCTGCCACAAACACAAACAGATCCAGGGTTAAAACCATCAGTTTGTTAAAGACAACAGGAAGTAACTGGAAAATGGTTTCCAGTTAACAATTAGACTCAGTCGAGTTACAAATAACCCGATTAGATTCACAAAACAACGTTTAATTTTTAATGAATATCTATGGAATTATATTTTTTAAGTCAAGTTTATTTGTGTAGAAGATTTCAGCGACTCAAAGTGTTTTCCATGACAAAAGTATGAAACAACAAACGGCAGGAAACACAAAATCTGACCAAGTAACTTTCTTCTAGTTTCTAGTGCAAATTTCTTGTTAAACTTGAAATAAGACAAACTAAGGCAAAAGTAACTTTACAGCAAGAACCAGAAGTTTGTTTTGAGTCAATAATTCCTCAATATTGATGAAAAAGTTCTAGTTCCACCGGTAGATTATTTCACTTAGAACATGGGAAAAATTGTTATAAGTGAAATAATCTGACAGAGGAACTAACAGTTTTTGCACAAATATTTGACACTAAATTTGTCTGAGTTGAATCATGTGGGGTTGGCGCTGACGGACATTTTGACCTTTAAACTTTCATTAATATCTTCAAAGGAAAAGCAGCACAAAACAAATCTTGCTGCATAAACGCAGCCAAGTTGATTAGCACCAGTTTTGTCTGATTTGAAAACCTTTCATGATCTCTGGAAATATATCTTTAAGATCACAAACATTTGTGCTGCACAAACGTAGCACAACAATTTGACAACAATTTTGTTGGATCTGAAGTAGTTGAGGCGTCAAACATCATGCAGGCGTCTTCCCCAAAGGTTTTTGTTGAGAAACGATTTTTTAAATATGAACAAGAATCAAAAATCTGACATCTTAAAATGCCCACAGGCGTCTGAACGTCTTCCTACCTGGTTTCCTGGTTGCTGTTGGCGCTGTGCGGCTGGCTCTTGGTGGAGTCGGAGGAGTTGGACTCGGAGTAGTTTATGGAGGACGGGGAGGAGGAGCTAGAGGAGGAGTTGGAGGAGGAGGCGCTCGGGTATCTGATGCTGCTGCCACCGTGAACCTTCGCCTTGTTGGGCGCGGCGACGCCGTTACTGCAGGTGGGGCTTTCCGCTCCTGTTGGGAGGCAGAAGCAGGTTCTCTCAGCGCCCTGTCAGTGTGTGTGTGTGTGTGTGTGTGTGTGTGTGTGTGTGTGTGTGTGTGTGTGTGTGTGTGTGTGTGTGTGTGTGTTTTCGTACCTCCGCTGTGGACGTGCGTGCCGCTGGCGGCGTGCCGCGGGCTGAGGTTGGGGGACCCGGGGTAACTGTCCTGGGACTTTGGGGAGCGAACCGTCAGGCAGCGAACCTCGCTGTCCGTCCCGTTCACCATTTCCACAAACTGCCGACACCTGCAGGGAACTGGGGTTACTGGTTGTACTGGGATTTTACAAATTGATTTTATTGATTAATCTAATTTTTGGTTTATGAAGATTTAATTTATGACAAATCAGTTTTTTTATTTTTCACCAATGCATTCTTTGGGTTTCTATAGTTCAGAGTGATGTCAGCTCACTCAGGGCAGCCATCTTGTTTTACTGCTTCTGTTTATCTGGATTTGAATTCAGGTCAACACTACGGTGGAACAATAGGAAAACTACTAATGCTATGATTTTACCACAATAATCGAGTCTCGGTATAAAAGGAATACAGTCGTACGACAATAGAGTCAAAATAATCCCTTGTATACAACTTACACAGGGGATAGTTGGAATAAAAGGAACGTTTGGAAAATATTTTCTGTGATTTGTAATTTCTTTTATCAAAAGAAAGTGAAACAAACAAACAAACAAAAAAGCGATTAAAATGGGAAATCTGGTTGTGCCCGAAGTGGCAATCGCAGGTTCGACTCCCAGCCTGGCCACCTTTGATGCATGTCTTCCCCTTCACTCATTACACACTTTCCTGTCAACTAACTATCAAACAAAGGCCACTAGAGCCAATAAAATTTGGGATAGAAATTTGGGATTTGATTTTCCTGCCGCAGCTGCAGCTGGGAGCCGACTTACTTCAACATGAAGAGCAGGTTGGGGTTGCGTTCCAGCAGACTCGGGTAGAGCTGCTGGGTGGCGTCGATGGCTTCACCGACCCGACCCGCCAGAACCAGCTTCTGTATTCCTGCAGAACAGAGCCGACGTTAACAGAGGAACCGAGACGGAGGCTCAGGCGGCTGGACGATTCACTCACTCTGCCTGTTCTTTATAGACGTCTGGTCCTCCTGTATCGTGGTCTCTGTGGCTCTGGCAAACGCTGTCGCAGTCGCACAATACCCATGATGCACCAGGTAGCTGGACACCATGCTGGACACAGCGGAGGAAAATACGCTTTGATTTACAAAACAGAGCACCATTGTCTGCTAATGCAAAAACGCTATGCAACCAATGCTAGTCATTGTTGGCTAGAAGATTTTTCCCTCCAGCAGGGAAGTCATGTTGCAACGTGTCCAAAAGAAGAGGATGAATCTAATTTAGAGTGATTTTCTTACTTCTGCAGGACGGCCTGCCACTCCCCCAGCCGCTCGCCGATCGGGAAGCTGGTGATCATCCCGTGGATCTTCGCCCGCCACTCACTCATGTAGTCCTCGATGTCGAAGACGAACGGCTGCTGGCCAAAGTTGGCGTCGACGATTTCTCCGGGCGTCTGGAGCCCCACGGTGGGGTACAGGTTGGGCTGGGAGAGATTCAGACAACAACCAGACTTTAACAGATAAATACAGCACCAAACTGCATGAGGATGCGGAGATTGTCCCTATTTAACAGCTTTGTTGTTTCAGGAAACACAACAATTCGCTGCTAGATCTTCTCTAGCAGCGAATATTCACTGATTCTCAAAGATGACTGACATAATCCCTAAAAGCTGAATTAATACTGCAACTTTTCTCCACCAACCACAATGCTACTGCAACATGGACAGCGTCTGCACTAGCATGTAGCATAAAAGAGGTTTCTGCACCTCTACCATCAGATTTGCTGCTGAGGAACGAAAGAAAGAACAATAAGATGGAGAAAGATTTAAAGAGAGCAAAAAAAGAAAAATGAATGAAAAAAATAAAACCAAAGAGTGAAAGTAGGAGAAAGAAAGCGAAACAGAGCAAAAGAAGAAAAAGGGTAAAGAGAAAGAAATAAAAAGTAAAATAACATGAGTGAAAGAAAAGGGCAAAAGCAAAAGTGAAAGAGAAAGAGTGAAAGAAACAAAGTAAAAGAATATAAGGATGAAAGAAAAAACAAATGAAAAAGTGAAAGAAAAAGCATAAGTTTTTAGTAACAAAAGAGGTAAAAGTAAAAGAGGAATAGCAGAAAAAGAAATAGAGCAAGAGTGAAAGAAATTCAAAAGACAGAAAGAAAGAAAAGAAAACAAAAGGACAAAAAATAAGCAAAATAACAAAAGAGAAAAAAGTAAAAAAATTTGAAAAAGGGAAAGAATAAAAGCCAAAGAAAAGCACAAGAAAGAGAGCAAAACCACAAATGAAAAAGCAAGAGGAAAAGAGAGAGGGAAGAAGAGAAAGAGAGTGAATCAAAGAAACTGAAAGAGTGAAGATCTGGAATCTTTTCTGTATTTCTCCAGCTTTTAGGAATCTTGCATTCTTCACATTAAACTCCTGAAACATCAAACCAGAGAAGAAGAGCACAGCGGGAGCTGATTGGCTACGATACTCACAGGAAGGTCCGTGAAGGCAACACCTGCAGAAACAAAGCAGAGGAATCGATGAGAAACTGGGACATGGAACCACGACGTCACGTCGCCACGCGAGCGACAGACCCAGGCTGATGCCGTTCTTGGTGTAGAAGCAGGTGTTGTTGATGAGGTTGACGCAGCAGCCAATCACGTCGCCCGTGGTGAACGTGGGCCCGTACGGCTGGCCCGTCCCGGACGAGCAGAACGAGTGGCCGTCGTCGCCGTGGTAACCGTACGAGTGCTTGTCCCATCCTGAGGAGGAGGAGGAGGAAGACAAGGATCAGAGTTTACACTTTGGAGCCCAACAGCAGGAGGAGGAGGAGGTAGAAGAGGAAGAGGAAGAGGAGTGGGGAGGAAGAGGAGGCAGAGGAGCAAGAGGAAGAGGAGGCAAAGGAGGAGGAGGAGTGAGGAGTGGGGAGGAGGAGGAGTGGGAAGGAGGAGGTGTGAGGGGGAAGAGGAGGCAGAGGAGAAAGAGGAAGAGGAAAAAGAGGAGTGGGGAGAAAGAGGAGGAAGAGGAGTCGGTAGGAAGAGGAGGCAGAGGAGGAAGAGGAGGAAGAGGAAAAGGAGTGGGGGGGATTTTTTTGGATTTTTATCAAATTGGTGCTGAAATTTCACAAACTCTCTACCAGCCTGCAGTTCACTGGACGGCCAGCAGGGGGCCGGAAAAAACTGCTGAGTTGCTGCTGACAAGAACCAGAACCAGAAGCAAGAACCAGAAACAAGAACCAGAACCAGGAGAAAACTTTCAGCTCGTCACTGTTTAAATGCTTTTTTCCACTCATGTTTTTGTAAATATTATCTGTGATGCAAATTAATTGAAATAAATTTGAAAACAGAAAGAGTGAAACTAGTTTTCATTGATTTTCTCTCTTTTGTTATTTTTTGCTCTCCTTTGCTCTTTTGCTGGTGATTTTTTAAACGCTTTTTCTTTTTTCCACTCTTGCTCTTTTCACTCATTTTCTCTAAATTTTCTTTATTTGTTTTTTTATTTCTTTCCTTAGATTTTTCTTGTTCCTTTCCTAGATCTTTCTTTTTGTTTCTTTTGATCTCTTCTTTTTATAGTTTATTTTATCTCTTCTTTGCTCTTTTTTCCACTCTTTCTGTTCTTTTGGCTCTCTTCTTTCTCTCTCTTTTCACTTAAAATTTTGATTTTTATATGTTGAATGGTAAATATTGTATAAAATATCGTTTCAAAGGTTGAATAAGGGAAAGTTTAGTGGAAGGTCAGAGGTTGTTTGGAAAGAGTTAACAGTTATGTATCTAATATTAAAAAAGATGCAGCTGAATTATGTCCTTTTTGTCAGGAAATAGAAACAACTTTTCATTTGTTTCTTGTAAGCGACTTGCATCATTGTTTATTTTGTTTGATGTTTTTTAAAACTGTGGACTGAAGTGGGTTTTATATTTGATGCAGGCTAGACAAAAGAATCTGCAAAGTGGAAACTGTTAATTCTTTGAAAGGAAAGCAACATTTTTTCTTCAGATAATCAGAAAAAGTAAGATGAACAATGCTGCCGGGGGAAAAGTTGACACAAACGTTGTTCACTTTGATGATTAAAAACAGAGTAAAAGCTGATTTTCAGTTTTTTCAGTAATGACAGTTTTTCTCTCTGATGTGTTTCTATGTGTTCTGTGGTTGGTGTACAAGTAGTTTTAAACTTTGTTTATGTTTAAGTTCATTAGGGTGTAAAATTTTAATTAATGCTCGACATGATTAATCGGATTATTCATGGTGAATCGATTATTGAAATAATCGTCAACTGATTTAGTAATTGATTAATTGTTAACTTTTTTATATTCACCTTATTCAAATGAATCATCAGAATAATCAGTTACTAAAATAATCATTTTCCCATGTTCAATGAAAAATAAAGTGTTAACCTTTTCTGTTCTCTTTCACTCTCCTTGCTTTGACTTGAAAGCAAGACGCAATAAATGTTTATTTTTTAAGAAATCACTTCATTTATTTCCATTTTTAATGAAGTCCTATTATTGTACAAAAAAGTCTCACAATGTTTAATCTACAGAAATTTTTATCCGATTAATCGATAACTTGTCAAAAATGAACGATTAATCGAAATGCA
>CAEGAF010086440.1:0-58928 GCA_903067075.1 Micropoecilia bifurca | reverse complement strand
CTCACACACACTCATACACACACACACAAACAACCACACACACACACACACACACACACTCTTACACTAACACACACACACACACACACACACACACACACACACACACACAAAAAGTTGCTCAACATGTATTACAAATGTCTAAACTGCTGCATGTATTCACATCAAAGCTGCAGCTTCGTCTTGACAGCACAGAGTCTGTTGTGAATGCTCAGTTTAGTTCCCACCGACAATGTCAGATGAACCAAAAAGTTTCCCTGGAGAAGTGCGTACATGACCATGATTGACAGGCTGTGATTGGTCGTTTTTGACTGGGAGTGGAGCATTTTGTCAGTCGGCATTAGTGGTAGGTCAGGGAGGAACTTGAACTTTTTACTCACTGTCACAACAGTGACAGTTTTAACAGATATGTAAAAAAAAAAAAAAAAAAAAATCATAAAACTTGCATTCTGGAACTTAAACCCTCCCTTGCTGAAATTACAGATGGAAATATTTGGTGTGTCCTTACCAGTTTTGCACGTCTAGAAAATGTTTGGCTCCAGTTTAGCCAGACTGAATAAATAATATAATTTATCAGCAATTTCAAAGTGTTGCCCCAGATTTAGGTATTAATGCAAAAAACCAGAACAAATCCTGAAGACTCTGAACTCTAGCGTCACTTTAAAGACTTCCAGTAAATTATCTCATATCTCTGACTCATCATCTGCATTCTGAGCCTACAGTCACCCCACTGGGTCAGTCCTACTGCTTCGGTGGTCGTTATGCTACGGCCTCAGCACTTTCCTTTCCATCCTTGACGTTATAAAATCCTTATGCTTAGATCTTCTAACTGCACTGCATGCTACGCCTGAAGCTCTCGAGAAGCTAAAAAAAGAGGAGCATTTCTTCAGGGGAACAGTTTATTCACATAGATCTACTTTCCCTGCAAGTTAATAACAATATGGCTTGCGACTCACCAGCTATGCTTGACTCACAAACACTGACTGGTTTTTAGCGTTAATTTTTTAATACCCGCTATTCAACTGCTTATCAAACCGTTTCCTATCTTTTTACATGTGCTGGCATATTAAAAAACAGCAACTGCAAAGATCCAACGCTGAGTGCATGAAGCAGATTCAGAGGAATATCAAGTCCTGTCATGTCTTTCTGTGTCACTGTTGATGTGCTCCAGTCCTGAATAGTGCATGTGTACTGGCAACAAGGGTGGAATCAACGGTTTCCCAAATTAACAAATTAACTGAAATTAAAGGGAGACATTTTTTAATGGTCTGCAAATGCCCCAAGGTAGTCAGGAAATTATTTGCTGAACGTACGGTTACAATAAATAGCCCAACTATACAACTTAACATGAAAACAATAATTGCATTCAGTCATATTTGCCAAATGTAATGATGAGCCTGTGAAATCAACAGTGAATAAAACATTTCAGACACGAAACTGCAGACATCATAGATCACATAAATCCAAAGTCCTATCGGAAGAAATTATTGCCACTGACTATAAGTGGTACCATAATTGCCAAACGATCATTTAAATCAAGACAGGATGAAAGTAATTTATCTAACTGCAGGAGTCATTCACTTGCCTCTTACATAAGTATTAACTTTCATTCACTGCAATGTCTGTGAGTGGAATGAGTTTTATTTTCCCATAGCATTAAAACTGGGGAAGCACATTGGATCAGGTTTATCCAAGCCAGGTTTATCTGCATGGGATGTGCTGCTTCTCCCTGATTGTCTCCTTCCACAGCCCATAAATATCAATTTTACTTGAATTGGACTCTCTTAATTGTCCTTAGGTGTGCATGGATGGTTGTGGGTTTCCATTTTGACTTTTGATGCACTGGGGAGCTGTGCAAGGTGGGCCCCACCTTTCACCCAGTGGCCACTGGAGCCATCACCTCTGCGACCCTGGACTGATAAGTACATGTAGACAAGAGGGTATGTTAAGAAGCAATAAGATTTTCTGTAACTTTTAAGTTCTAGAACGTGTATGTGATCCTTTTGTTTGTGAAATGTTTACCTTTTTGGGTGTCTCCTTGTAGCAGCCATCTTGGAACCTACTATGGAGGAGACCTGCCTCAAACCCTGCTCTTTTATAGAAGGAGCCATGTTTTCTGGAGTTTGATTGGCTGGGCAGTTAATTGAGAAGGCAGGGACAACAGGAGACCACTGGCTGAAGCTTAGGACTGAAAGCTAAGAGACTAATGGGAAAGCTGCCATTTTGTCTCGTGAGTGAACTATGTTGTGCTGAAGGAGGCCTAATAAATCACCTTTGTCTATAGACAACTTTGCTGAGTTTTCCTTCCACATCACACCTCTCGGTATAACAGGGTGGATGGCTAATTGGCTAGATAGACCTATAAAAGTAAGTTGGAGCAAGAAATTCCTCCTTAATAAGCAATGGTTTTGCACAACAATGAGCAACTTGAGGAAATGTTCTGTTTTTTTCTTCTACTACGTTAAAATCACACTCGTCTTGATGAAGAAAGTTGGCTCTCTCCCAAATAAAGCTGCAGCATGAAAACACACTGAGCTACTTTCTCTTTTGCTCCTCATCATCTACCAGGTTTCAGACTCATGCAGCGTTATAGATTGGCTGACACTGACATCTTGCCACCCTCCTCCAGCTGACTTAATTAACAAGTGTACCTCTGATACCAAATGAAGTTCGGTACAGTATGCGTGTGTGTGTGTGTGTGTGTGTGTGTGTGTGTGTGTGTGTGTGTGTGTGTGTGTGTGTGTGTGTGTGTGTGTGTGTGCTCACTCAGAGACGTGATGTTAGAAACCCTGTGATGCAACACATCAAGGCAAATGATGCAGTAGGACGCTCAAGCCTTCCACTTGTGTAAACTCGGAGCCTGACTCTCAGTCCTAGTGGCCTTGACAGGCCTGGTGGCGTATTTATGATCCCACACCTGGTAAAATCAGCAGATCCTCAGCTGCTCCAGTCTAATGCTTTCTGTTATCAAGGTTGGACCAAAGAGAACGCTGTAATTGCCTTAACATTGGACAATTTGTCCAAACTGTTTAAGTACAGGAAATATTTTTATTGTGTTTTTCAAATAGTGTAAAATTGGTGGTGCTGTGTATTGGACAGAACTGCTGTTAAGAAAATAATATTTTAAAATTAAGGGAAAGATCACAGTCAAATCTCAAAGTTTGATCAACCAATGAACTTACGAAGATCAAATAGGGAAGTCTGGAGCTGCATTTTTTTTTTATTAAAAAGCACTACAGTATGCAATATAGTCTATACATAGAGAGTGTTTCCAATAAAAAATTGAAATAGAATAGAAATATGATAACAGCAAGTTAAAGGTAAATGGAAGCATTCAGATCCAACCACAGTAAAAAAAAAGAAAGAGAATAATACTACAGTATAAAATATGAGGCGAACTTAAAACATTCAAACAAATAGCATATTCATAACAGAAGAAATGTGCAATTGAGCTGGGTAATTTAAAACATGTACAAGATTTGTGTATTTATGCATAAACAGAAATAGACTATAAAAAATATGGAAAATACTGTGAAAATTTAAGAAGGGATGTTATTGGAACGTTATCTGAAAGTAACATTTTCAAATGAATTCATTATTTGAAATGAAGATGGTATAAGAAAGTAAAATGGACAGTATTATAGTTGTTGAGGATGCTAATATTTTCTTTCTGCTCTTGTTTTGGGTAAAAAAAATATGTATAAATAATTATAATTGAGTCCCAAGTTTCTTAAGGGTCAAAGGTAATATAGTTTACAAACATTGTAATTATATTAGTTGTACTATTTGGTAATAGAAGAGTCACTGTTAAGAAGATAAATCTGTGTTGGCTTCATTCATTAAAATCAGATTTTTCTTTTGTTTGAGTGAAAATTACCACCACAATCTCCAAGTAACATTTCCTAAGGTTAGGTGGACAAAATGGTTTTTACTGAGTTTTTGTTGTAGTGACAAGATTATAATTGTGCTGCTCGTTGCCCTGATTGTTGGAAGACTTAAAAATATAGATAAGTGGAAAAAAACATTATTAAAACATGTAATATTAGTGACTTTTTGGGATTTAACATATTTCAACAGAGAAAATACATTGGCATGGCTTTTCATCTACAACGCTAATGTCTTTATGAATATGACCCTGAAAATGGAAAATTTTAAGGGTTAAATGCTCTAATGGACCTGAACCCTTCATCACAAAGGCAATTAGGTCCTGACGTAAATGTTGAAAAATGGAGGGTTAGGTTAAAGCCTCAAGGAAAATTTGGTGAAATGAGCTTAGGTCAAATCTATTTACTGACATTTGTCATTTCAGTCCAGTTATCAAATCTCTATTTAAGGGAGAATTTCCATGAACCTTTTGAACTGCTGACCTTTAAACTAACCTTTTTAAGATTCCCTGAACTCAGTGGTGCTAGTTAAACTCATGCTTGCAATAGTTTCAGTTCCAAAACATCATAATTATGAAGGTGGTGCTAACGTTTACAATACTCTCTGTAAATGTTACGTATTATACAAACCTATAGATAAAAGTGCATTGTACTGCAATTAATTAGGTACATAAATGCACTGCTAGGTTTGTAAATAATAAGTGCGGAATAAATCAAAAAGTTAGCATTTTATAAGCTACTTACAATATTTCACAGTACTCGGCTCATGCTAACTTTTTCATTAAATTCCTTCCAAGAACATCAAACCTTCAGTCCCATTGATTATGAAGTGCAAGAGAAGATAAAAAAGGTAAAAACTATGACACATGGGATAATTTTTTATTTTTAAGCATACGGCTCTTCTGCGACGTTCCTCCCTCAGAAAGCTGCATGCAAACGTTAAGTCATGCATGCTGCTGGTGTGTATGGGACAGACAGATTATGGTTTTGGGGGTAGTCGGGTTAGGGCTGGATTATGCCTGCCTGACTGGGCTGCTTTGTGCCTTCGGCTGAGACTACAGCTGATGGGCAGGGAATGGTGGGAAGAGATAGAGTCAAGAGCAGGGACTCGTAGCTCTGTGCAAAAATAGTGATTCAAAGCTGCACTGGTGTTACTGCTGCTGACAACACTCTCCATAAAGAGTTAATGCAGACATATCAAAGTGAGTCCATTAATGAATGTGGTGTCAACATTTTTTTCATATTCCTTGAAGTGTTCCACAACTGTTGAACTATTTTACTGAGATCTTGGGTGAGAGTAGAACTATGTTGGTAAAATTAAAATATGTCCTAGTTTTGAAAAACGCTTCTTAATTATATTGATTTCTCTCCTCTGTACTGTCATCTGCTGCTATTAGCAGGCGCTGGAGTTTGAGATCACAATGCGACAAAATGTGCAAATGTTCAAGCTGCGTAAATACTGGAGCAAGACTGAAACAAACACCGAGGCGAAGGCAGCGATGCCATGAATCATGAGGGTATTCTGTCAGGAAGAAACATTTACATGGTTGCTAACATGCATTTTATTGAGACAGATTGCATCAAAGGATGTGTTGATGATTTTCATAATAACTATGCAAAAAAGCGAAAGCAGGGATTCTATTTGATCTAAGACAGCTACATGGCGACGGCCTTGTCAGAGCAGAAGAGAAGATTCTGAAAGGGGTTTTTTGAGATTCTGTTTCCCCCTCAGAAGCCTGTCAAACTTTGTAAAACAACAAAAAACAAGACTGTCTGAATGTTCTTTATCTTCCCGGAATGTGTCAAGTGCCCTCTCGTCTGAAAATAGCATAACAGAATCGAAAATGTCACAGCACTTCCAAAGCAAAGACCAGAAGGTTTCGCCCGGATGTAGACGGAGCTTTCTGTCAGCCGGCCCCACATAAATAAAGGGTAAAAATGAGCCTCAGCCTTGAGTCATGTAGTGTATGGGAGACGTCTTTTTTCATCCTGCCTGCCATCTTATAGCCCCAGCCCTTGCAATCTTGCCATCTGTCAGCTGTGACCTACCGGTGGCACGAACGAGGCAGCGAGCCAAAGGCTGCAACTGGAAGGAGGGGAGCGACTGGAAGAAATGAGGTGAGCTGGAAATGGAGGAGGAAGAACGGAATAAGAGATGAAGGGTTTAATGGACAATGAAAGCAAGACAGAGGAGGGATAAAGCGAGAGGAGGACTGATCAGAGTACACAGATGATCCCTTGACCAATAAAGCCTCTGCTCAACATCCCATCAGTTGACTGAAACGTTTTCATATTTGTAAAAGTTTAACATGCTAATAGCTGTGGGGCCTTAAAAGATAACTCAGACATTGTAAAAGATGGCTAAAAAAAAGCAGGAAACAAATTAATAAACAACTGGAGCAGTATGACAGTTTATGGTAAACCTTATAGATACATTTGTGAAATGATGTTTGCACAAAGAGAGAAACCGATCAGACTTCAACCATAGTTGATGTTGTGATTCTGTCTTTGATTAACATTTTCACATCTTTAAAGAGGAAGAAAATGTGTATTTTTTTCCTTTGATAGAGAAAGTAGTCTTAAAACCAAAAAGAAAAATATGAATTATTATGCATCAAAGCATAATCTCTACATCTCAGCTGACATTTATCAAACTAAAAACATATTTTCTCTTGCTGTTGAATGCTATAGATTAACAACAGAATGAGTTCCTAGTTTTAATGCATCAGTAATTAAATGAAAAGAAGTCATATTTATTTGTGTATTGGTATTTTATCCATCTGTGACGCAGTGGCCTACAGCTCTGAGTTACAGGAATGTGATCAGGAGGGATGAGTCTAAACTCCAGCAAATTGTTTTGAGATAGAAGGACAAACCAAAATGTCTAAACAAGTCACAAAGTTTAAAGATCAGTTTTACCACATATTATCTTGTCTATTATTCTTGTATTTAGCAAACAGAAATTAATTTGATACTTCTGACATAAAACAAAAAAGGTTTAGTCTGTTTAAGTCTGGAAAAAAAACAAAGCAAAAAGAAGAACAATTGATTTGTGTGATGTATTGGTGCTTTCTTGGGATTTTTGTAGCATTGTGTTTCACAAAGCAATCTGGCTGCGGATTTTGCATAAATTCCTCCTTATAATAATATATATTTTTTATACTCTTCAGGTTGCTTTATTTTAGCCATCATTGCTTTTTCTGCCAACATTTTAAAAACAACTAAATGTTTGATGTATTATAATTTTTCTAAAGATCTTGAGCTGTTGTGAGGCCCTTTCTTGAAAGTACCTTGCTATGGTTGTTAGAGACACAGTTCATGACTAACACACAAGTGATGAATTTGCTGTTTCAGTTGATGAGAAATGTAACAGACAGCTTGAGACACAGAGTCTCTCACCTGAGATGAGACTTAACCACATCATCATGGTTAAATAGATTTGCAATGATACTTAAAAATCCAGAATGAAAATCAATTTCCATTGGTTTAACACGAAAAACCTCTAAAGTTCTACAAACAAGAACCCTACGTGTTTTAAGGGAACATTGGCAACCCCTAAGTGCATCCGTCCATTTGTTTTGTGACTAAAGGTTTATGTGACACTGCACCTTTAAGAACTCTGATGCTCTACGCATAGCCATTAGTCAGGGCTCTCCCAGGCATATCACAATGCAGCACGGTTTAAATGCCAAGGAGTAAAAACCAAGTTGTAAAACATCTTCTAAAAGTGCAGAGAGTTGAAAAAAACTTAATATGAAATCGCCTGTGGTTTCAAAGTTTAGGTCACAGTAACATTTAAAGACAAATCTCCTCTGTGCTCGAACGGCTGCCAAGGAGTGTGCACAGTCTGAGCGGGGGGCCGGTCCAAATAATGTTTTAAAGACAAAAATGTCTGAAAATAATTTCACAACACACAAGAAATCTTTGCAAAGAAGATAAAGCAGATGTGATGTGTTTGTGTGTGTATCTCTCAGGGGTCACAGTGCAGCATTTTAGACTGGTGACAGTCTCCCAGCTAACCCTAAAATGTAAAGTATTTCAAGAGTCCATTCTACGTAAAATTAATATAGGAATCACTTTAGCCTGGAAATGGTAGAAATCCTTGAAAAAGGTCTTCAGCTGCAAACAGTTGGTTTGAAAACTACTTCTTTCTGGTTAAATTAAAATGACACGTGTTGTTTTTGGAAACACACACAGACAGATGTTCCAGTTTCCCCCCCATTTGTTCCAATCAGAGTTTCACGTTCAGCTAAATCACATAGAATACAATGTGGTTACAACGGACTGCACGAAAGTGACATTGTCAGATAAGGCAGATCTCAGATATGGTTTCCAGGCAACACCAGAGAAGCTTCTCTACGCCTACATGCGAGGACGCTGACCTTACCAATCCTGAAAGGCTCTGCATGGTTATTGAAACAGGAGTGTTTACCCCAAAACTTCCATCTACCAAACAAGAGGAGCGTTTAATGAAGCCGACAGTGGGCTCCTGCTGCGTTGTTGTTTGCCTGCTGGGATTGCTGCTCTCGCAAGAAATAAACGCAGCCCTGGAACTGGAGTTCAGAGCAGTTTTATCTCATTTGTCTATAAACTGCTTTACGATTCTGACATTCAGGATGTTATATTGGATATCTACCTACTGCTGCTTCTCAGTTGTCACTTTTATACTGTCTGTTTTTTACACTTTGCTGATTTCGTGTTAAAGGTACTCTAATGCAACCGCTGTAAAATAGTCCCAGGAGTAGTATGTAGGGCGACATCACTGGCTACAACATGTCACGACTCTTTCAAGTCGAGGTAAATCCACTGTCTGAGTGTTATTCCTAAAAGGTCCTCTGGGCCTTAACTATTCATGAGGTTTAGCAGTGAAAATGTTCCCTTAGAAAATGTGACGTCCTTTTATCGTAGTTCTGTCATCAGTTGTGATTAAAAGCTATGTAGCCGCAAATATATGGGGTCACTTCAGTCACAGTTAAAAACAGTAAACAGGCTGTAAATATATTTGTGTTTGTTGGTTTCAGGGGCTGTGTGTGGCTTTATAGTGCTTCATATTTACCATCCAGACAAAGAAAGTCTGGATGTTTAGATTTTTCTGGGGAAAAAAATCTTATCGGTAATATTTCATTTAGCCGTAGCAGGCAGACATCATGTTTCAATGAGTTTGAATAAATCCTTAGTTGATTTCATCCAACTAAAAATATGTGCCACTTCAGCGGATATCTTTGAAACTTTCACAAAGACTCATGTTTTATCAACGTTTTCCCGGCTGAATAATGTCCGTGGTTTGACGTTAAGTTGCGATGGTTGGACCTGCTGGCTGTAACAATCTGCCTCATCAGCTTATGGCTCCCCAGCTGGTATCAAGCAAAATATTACATTTTGAAGCAGTCATTTGTGCAACAAAATAAAATGATGGTACTTTGTTAAGATGAATACAATTACAAGCTTAAAATTATCACGTTAAAGTGTTTACAACAAGTTTTCTATTTGGCGAGAACGTCTCGAGTTTGAGCTGTTCTAAATTGCTAAAATGTAAATAGTTTCCAAGTGTATGAATACTTCAGGAAACGCTATAAAATTAGAAATCATCATGTAGCCAGAACGACGCAAACCAACAAAATATTAGCAAAGCAATATTTCTTGTGGCCTAAAATTATATATCCAGCATAAGATTTAGGCCTGTCACAATAATAAATTTTGCCAGACGATATATTGTCCCAAAACGTATTGCGATAAACGATAATGTTGTTGTTTTGAGACAATTTCCAAGTGATACAAACAGTAATAATGGAAGAACAATGCAAGAACACATTCTCAAAGATCCATAAACTTTAAATTCTGATGAACATTGAAACATTGAAACTGGAAGACATTTTAAGTATCCAAAAATAAACAAACAAAACAACAGAAATAACAAATAAACTGAGTTATGATGACTCTGTTGACAAAATTGTCTTTCCAAAAATGGGTAGACAGTCTGAAACCAGTTTTGGTAGAAGGAGAGAGAAAAAAGAAAAACGATGAATCAAGCAAATGAAAATTGGTGAGTTGGTTTTAGTTTATCACACGATTAATTGATTTACTATTTATTGTGACAGGCCTAATGAGATTAAATTAAAAAAAAATACAGATTATTGGCTTTCCAAGCTCAACAGAACCTCTAAGAGACATAACAATGTTCGGGATTACAATCAAGGCATCAACTGTGAGGTTATTTATGCCCATCTTTGAAAAGGTTAATCTATTTATTTATTTCTATTTCTATTTCTATTTATTTATTTCTGTTCTAAGATTTTAACTCACAGACCTGAGAAACACGAGAAAGTGTCGTCATAGGTATTACACCTGCAGCTGTTTGCACCAAATAAACCATTAGGCAATTCTTTTCTCTTCAGTCTCCTGGCACAAGCTCAGACTGCCAGCTAAAGGCTGACTTCACCAGCAGCTTAGCTTTTATATGCTATTGCAAAGACTACAAAAGGCGCATACTTGAGCTTGATATCCAGGTGGAATTGACTGTCCCCTGGAGAAAAGAGCTGTGTGTGCAGAACTAATAGCAAGGAGAGATGGAGCTTAGAAAGGCATGCAAAGTGTGGGCCTAACGGGGATAGCTACACAGTCTTCAGCTGCCAATCCCTCTGTCAAGCCTTCAAGCTCTTTGGCATCGCAGGACCACACAGGGAAGGAAGCCATCAGAAACATCACAGGGAAAAAAATACCAGTGCACAAGCCGTAGCCTGATCAAACAGGAACAGACCAAATGGGCAGCGTTTACTTTGATGGTATACCGTCTGAAAATGTGAAAAAATGTAGTTCAGACCGGAATAAAAGCCAAAACATATTGAGAGTTGTGTGAATGGTATCAAAGAGAATGAGAAAATGCTGCTGAGGGGTGAAAGAAATAGTATCTAGGAAATTCAATGTGGACCTCTTTAAATAGCCTCAACTCCTATTACCTTCCAGACTCCCAGACAAACATAGTCTGGAAGATCAGTTGAGGCTCATGTGTAGGCTTTCGCAGGACAAGCATAAGCACACAGCAGCCTCCGGTGTTTGACTAGCCCCTCAGCATCCTCCCTCTCCAGCCTCTAGTTCCTCTTCAGTGGCATGACACCCTGACTTGGATTTCTAGACAAGCTCCAATTCTGTCAATCACCTTTAATGCCTTCAAGACAACCCCAGTCTGCTGCATGTCTCATTGCAGTCACTCTTTCCTCATTTACCTCAGCAGATTCTCGTTTTCTTCCACACACTGCCGACACCGAAATAGTCTTCCACCCTTTTTTGATATGTACAAAACGGATCGATTGTACTTCTCTCTACGTCAGTCTAGTTTAATTTGAAGATTGTTTCACATACAGATTTTCCTGTTTCATTGCACTTTCTTTTATTGGCAGGGTTAACTCAACACAGCATCAACACAAAAAAAATTCTCATTCTCACTTTAAACGGTCCAAAGGATGCTCTTTATTTCTAAAACTGCATTTGTGCGATCTATCAACTGAAGCCAGACTCTCAACAGAATCACGCCTGGAAGATCATCTGAGCTGTGAAGAAGGTAGCTATTATGGCTCATTAACCTCTTCTGCCCCTTTCACATAGAGCAGGGCAGTCCTGGAGTTATAGATGAGCAAGCCCAGCAGTAAGCAGCCTGGCCTGGGCAGATGGCAACCCACAACCCCCGGAGGTGAGAAGGAGAAATGGGAGGTGCTTTCAAAATAGCTGAACCTAGTGAGATGTGCCGGGTCTGATTGCTTTAAAAAAATAATAATAATAATAAAAAAAGAGAAGCGTCTTTGTTCATTTTCACAATGAACAACTTGAAACTTGCAGGTAAAGTTTTATAGGTAAGATGAATGCTAGTTAAAAACAATACATCCCCAATGTTTGGTTATAGATATTCCACCATAACAACGATGGGGCAACCTTTCCGTTTGTAGGACTAGCATCGCTACTAATCAGCTTTTTGCATTGTTTTCAGGATTTAATTTGTGAGCTACACATTGAAGCATTCAAGCTTCAGTGAGCATTTTCTTCTGAACGTATAATTCCTTAAAAGATGCATGTATGCATGGTCAGGCTGCTAAACCAACATCTTTGTAGGGACCTGCTGTAGTATATGAATCTTTTAGTGGTTCAAGCTAAACTTAAAAGAAAAGTCATGCCCTAACCATGAAAACTAATTATGCTGTGTTATTTCTTCACCCTGTATGTTGTGTGCGTGCATATGTGTGTGTGTGGTTAAACATTTGCTGTAAGCTGTTCAGAATATGCCTAGTGTGTGCACCTTTTAATCAAACTCACACTCAGGTATTTTTTCCCACATCTTTGGCCTAAATATGAACCGGTGTAGAAAGCTTTTTCTTTTTATCAGCCAGAGTGTGAACAATGAAAAGCTAAAATTATTTGTGAGGAAAATAAGCACACACCCTCAAGACTTTGTATACACACGTGTTGGGAGGTTTGGGCTATTATTTCCCAGACACAAACCACATTAGGTTTGTCTGCAATCACTTCCACAAAGCTTGTGATGCATTTGCAGTTAGATTAGTAAAGACAGGCAGTATATGGATGATGCTCTTTTATGCAGACTGCATGTGTTTGAGATCCAGCAGGTAATTGGAGCATGTCTGTGTCTGTGCATGGATGTGTGTGTGTCCACCCAAGACTTTATTTTTGTGTCGAGAAGCTTTTACAACAGTAAGCCAGTGTTGCTTAGGCATAGGTGCAGTACAATAAATCACTTTTGCTGTCTTTGCTTCTTGACTTTATTTGCTGAAAGAACATCTCAGCTGCATCTTGTCTGCTTAGGGTGAATGAAAATCAACATTTTCTGCTTCTGACACAACGGCAAGGTTTGCAGAGTTACTTTTGACCATTTGCCTTGCTGTGCTTGACACCATCTTCTTCTAAGTTTGCATTTCAGCAGCCGCTTTAAGTCTTGAGGAAAAAACGTAGGATATTATTCTACGACACAGTAACTGTGTTATTCAAGCAGGGATGACCTTGGGAACCTAACGTGTCGGGAGAGAGGCAGCGTGCATGAAAAACATTTTGTTTCCAGACTCCTGCATCTCAGGAGCCTCGATGTTGAAAATCAAGATAGATGGATCATCGGCATGCAGTGTTTGCACAAAAGCCTGCATGCGTTTATCAGAAACCAGACATGTCACAATGCATAAACAAAACTATTTGAAATGTGACAACAGAAATTACTTCTATCGTGTGATGTAAAAGGCAGATGATGGGTAGAATTTGTTTGGGTCTAATTTGCATTATTTCCATTTGCTTTGATGTTTCTGATTGCTGAATAACTCCACAGCAGTCGTGTGTTGAAATAAAAACTCCGCAGTAATGAGAATCGAGAAGCAGATACTGGGTCAGTATTTGCCTGCCTGCAGAGGGATTAAGATTACAAAAAAATAATCTGGTTGGCACAGATGGGTGAAGGGCCCAGTGCCCACACACAAACACATATTCATGACTTGTCAGCATTCAACAGAGGACAGACAAAGTAAACTGTGACAACTCTTTTTGTAAATTCCCTCCCATGCAAGTCCACAGACCTGGTGCTATAACAGGAACACGCGGGTTTAAAACGGTATGTGCAAAACCACAGATCAGGAGGAATAACATATCAGGTGATCATGTCAAAGAATATAGCTTTGGTAACTTGTTAAAATTCAAACTGTTTCAGAACGGGGAAGGACGAGAAAATAAGGAGCTTTGAACATGGCATCGTTGTTGGTTACAGATGTGCTGGACTTAGCCTTTATTTTCACACATAATCATCTCTTGGGTTTATAGAGATTGGTCTGAAAAGAAAAAGGGGGCGAGAGACAAATAAGCAGATTGAAAAGCAATGGTGTCTCAAACAACCACTTGTTACAAAACAAGGTGTACCGGATAGCATCTCTGAATGCACAACACAAAACCTTGAAGCAGATGTGCTACAGCAGCAGCAGTCCACACAAAGAGCTGCTCTGTCAGCTAAGAAAAAGAAACAGACTGCTATTCATACAGACAAAAAAAAATCTGACAATTACAGTAATAGTCTGGTTTGGTGACTCACAATTTCAGACTCTTTCTGGTGGTTTAATAATGTGGAATATATTCTCTTGAAACACTTTGAACTCTGAGCATCATCTCAGCATAATCATCTACTTAAGGACCAACTACTTCATCCCTTTGACCATATTGCACCCATCTTCTGGTGGCTGCTTCCTGCATGACATTGTAACCATGTCATAAAGCATGAATAACCCCCTTGTCTCTGGAGGTCCTACAGGGAAAAATTATTCTGCGTTTTCCCTCAGATCTAACTTTTAACTAGTTGCCTGCCCATACACACAACCACAAATGCAGTAAGTTTTAAAGGATCTGACCTGCTAGGGATCGCCCTCTATTAGGTGTAGCTTAGCTAGAGATCAACAAGAGGAATTAGAAACTGTTGTTAGGGGCCATTTTGCTGTGGTAGCCCATAAGGATAGCATGAAAATGGACCAGTGCTGCACTTTATTCTTAAGTAGAATTCATGAATTCAACTTATTGACTCTTCTTCAGCCTCATACATTAAGAACCTGGAGAAAGGATCATTTAAAAAGCAGACTCTGCACTGACCTTACAAAACCCGGTTAAACGGCTTTCATACCATCAAACATGAAATAAGGAGAGTTCAAACAGGAGATGACGCTTACATCTGTAGCAAGTTTCTTTCATGCGCTTCACAAAGAAGCAGTGGCGCACACTTGTGACATCACCAGCAATAACCTAGGCTGTTTTAAAGAGACACTGCACAATTACAGCTGTTACATACTCCACAAGCCTCCACAGTCACTGCACCTCGATCAAATGGAATAGGTTTGAGATGTGGGAGAACTGGACATTTAGACTGTGAGGCTACCATGTCAATAAGGACCAAACTTATTCTGACAAACATTGAATGTTGAATCAATGTCACAAAGAACTAGGCCAATTCTAAAGGGTATCCAGGGATCCAAACCAGAGCTAGAGGTGTGCCTAATAAAGAGGCCGTTGAGTTCATATTGTCACCCAATTTTCATGGTGCCATGTTGATTCTACCCCAAGGTTTAGCAGAAAATTACTTTTCAGCAAACCGAGCGAGACAATCTGAGCCATTGCAGATATCATCAGAGACTAAAACTGTAAAAATTACAGGCTATGAAGTGCAATGTGACCTTTTCTTTATAAGGGTCCAGATTCACCGAGAGATAATAAGCTCCTTGTTAAAAGTGAAAACCAAGGTTTTTTTTGGGGTTTTTTTTTTACTATTCCCACCGCTCCTCTGCATCCCTGGTTCAGTGTACTAGATTTTTATTTTTTTACCATGAGATGAAACTGGTGCACCAAATAATAACTGCTTCCTACCAAGCTATGGGAAAAATAAATTTAATTCATAAGTATTCACCCATTTCCTAAAACAGACTTGTAATAAGTCTTTCCAAAAAACATCTTCACGTCACATTAAAAGACTTAAAAACACGTAAGGATTCATCTGCGGGAGGATCTCTAGCAGCAAACATCATCAATAAATGTCATTCATATTCCTTTTGACAGCAGAAAATGTAATTTTCTCAGATAACAGAGTAACACTTACTCTCCCCCTCTAAAATGGCTGTGAACTGTCAGTCAGCTGTGCATGATGGAACAAGGAATGAAAACTTTCTCAACTTTTCTGTTTTTAAAAATACATGAAGGCGAGTAGTTGGAAAAACATGGACCGTCATGACTGGTTACCCATTAGCTGTTTTAAACAACAGCTGCTATGCATCTTACTACGGTACATCAGACTCACTGCCAAACTGAATATCCTTGCTAATTAAGTAGATAACATCAACAACATACTTTTGAGATACTGCCTGGTAAATTTATCTGTGTGTTTTTTTTTCTGCATTTGTTTTCCTTCCATGACCTTTTCAGTCTATTTAACACTGTTAAAAAAGATAAAACCTGCTGGCTTTCTGTTGTTTTAGCAGACATGCACTTTATGATTCGTCCAATTTATCGGATTAAATATTTAAAATAAAGTTTCTCACAACCACAAATGCAGTAAGTTTGAGCAAAGGTTTACCATCACAGTGTTCTTCAGAAAGTGTATTGTAAAGAAACTAACAAAACACCTCCATCTATGAAGGAAGTGCAGTTTCAAACTACATTTAGAAATCTGGAAGCATTATATCTGTAAAACTACCATAGCAGACTACCTAAATTATTAAGTGACCAGTTTAAATTGGCTTAATTTGTAACTCTAAAATGGACAGAATGGTAAAATGGTATAATATTCTGAATAATAATGTCTTGAAAATTAAGATTGTAGGTGTTATTTAATTATATTTGCTCTACTCATTAACAAAGACAAAAACAATTATAAAATTATACCATAATAAATATTTAATTTTGCAGCAGTAGTAACGATTGATGCTTTGCTATTTAAAGTAAAAAGATAATTCATGATTTTTTTTCTTTCACATTTTTGTGTCATTTCTATGAACATTTTCTCAGGTTATTGTAAAATGAAAATCTCCAACCAACCAATAAAAATCAGTCATATATACATTAAATAGCATTTAAACCAGTTTACAGTTGAACTCATGTTCCTATGTGCATTTTTTGAACAAAATAAAAATAATCCTAAAAAATAAGACAATCAAAAATATTCATAATATCAGTAAATAATCTGAAGACAGCAGTGATGACACCATTATGTTTTTTGTTTTTGTTCTGTAAACAAAAACAATTTGGTCATGTAATATCAAGGTCATTGTTCAGTCATACCAAACCATGCCAAATCCCTTCACACTGAAAATAATCTGTGAATAATCCTTTATATCTAATCTACTCACTTTCTGTCAGCTTGGTCGGGTGGGTGAATGTCTTATTCAACAATGTTCAATCTGTGGACACAAATTTGCAGAATACTGAACGTGAGAATCTTGTGAATCTTTCAGCACACTTCTTTTCCAATAAATACCTTCAAAAAGAAAAATATCTAAAATGTTTACATGAAAAAAACAGAATGTAAGACTAGCAATATTTTTCTTTACTCCAAAACCACTTGAATCTAGGACTGCCTGCACACAAGTCGTGTTTTGTTCTGCACATTTTTTTATATAGTTCCAAACTAGATTTTACTTTTCTCAGGGCTTCCATTAAGCTTCTACACACACCCACACACAAAATATCTGTCAAATGTCAATAACAAATAAAATATGGATTATTATTTCTCCTCCTCTTGCAACACAATGTAGATATTGATTGAAGAGTATCAAAGGGTGTCCTCAGGAAAGATGAAACATAAAAGCACACAAAGACATGAGAGAAAGTCTTTTTCATTAGCCAGCGCTGTCGCGGGAGCTCAGTCTGTTTATTTTTTATTCATTGTCTTTCTGTTGTTGCGTTTCTCTCTAACATTCATCTCAACTTTCTTCTTTGCCATGCAAAATATATATATTACCACATATTATTATATATTAAATATATATTATTCTAGTTTATTAAAGGAACAAAACAACTAAGAGAAAGATATTTTGTCCCTCTTGTTAAATTATGTATTTATTTTGAAGGCTAGTTTTAAGTCATATCATGGCCTGAGCAAAAGAATCAAAGCAGCCGGAAAACAGAACCTGACAACATGAGATTGTTACAATCCCGGAGTGTTTGAGCTTTGGGTTTCATTTGTGTTTCCTTGTTAATGATGTTTGTGTTCCTCATTGCTGGTAACAAGACTTGCCATATTTAGTTTAATTGATTTGCCTTTAGTTTTCTGGCTACGTATTCTGTTTAAATTCTTATATTTCTGTATTTATCACTCGTAGATTTATTGCCAGCTTTTCCCCTTTGGTTCTAGATCATTTGAGTTCCTATTCTCCTCTGTGTGACTCATTATTTATCCTTAGGACTACAGAAAAGTGGGAACTGTCATCCGCAAATCGAGAAAACATGAAGAAATGGTCGAACATCCCCACAAGTAGCCGACCTACAAAAAAAAAAGACCCAAACATCTGAATGGCTAACCTGCTCAGAACATCAGCTGAATGCCAATCACCACTTCTAAAACATTTTTTTGCCCTGTTGAGTGACTAAGTCTAGAGTAATGTGGAGAAAAAAAATATTCATAATGCTGTGCAGAACAATAAAGCAAAAATAATTAACACAATTTACAACACGAGATAGATTTATTAATTTGATGCATCTCCAGTTTTAATAAAAAGTGCACATCCATGATTATCAATTTGATTGAATTGTGGAACTCATGGCTTCCCACACATGCTTCAATCCAAATATTTTATTTTTATCTACCCTTTGTGTGGCATATTTAGAAATGCTACGAGCCAAGCCTCCTCCTCCTTCTTCTTTTTTTTTGTTTACAGTAGAGGCTCTACAGTAGTATCTTCATTTTGTTTATAAGCACTCGCCTCCAAACCTCCAGTTTAAACCCTCCAGTTTAGGTAGAATAAAATAATTGTGCAGAGGAAGTGTGCCAAGATTCCTCCAGAGTGATGTAAAAGGACTCATTTCCAGGTATATTCAAAGGATGATAGTAAACGTCGCCAGGTGGCACAGCCGATTATTAGGTTGGAACAATTACGTTTTTCACACTGGATTCAACTTTGATTGCTTCTTTTCTCTTATAAATTAATCCAGCATCTAAAAGCTGCTGAATAAAAACTCAACTTATATTTGTCTGATCTTAACTATTGTTTGCAGATCTTCAACATACACAAGCGAAGCAAAAACAAGGGGAAAGCTGTAAGGGGGGAAAACACTTTTTTCCCTGCACTGCATGTCTGCAGTCATATTTCACTACTTCATCTCACTTGTCACATCATCATCTCAAGCTCTATTAGATCTCTCCTCGTTGTCTCCAGTTTCCTCCACACAATCTCCCCTTTCCTCTCATATTTTACACAAAAAGATCTTCCCGGTCCAATGAAAGTTCGTTGCCTCACTTTCCTGTCAGAGACCATCTCATCAACAGATATTTGGAGGCTGAAATGCTGACAGCTGACATGCTGGATGTGATCGCAGGGACCCCTGCCAAGCCTGTTCATGCCTCTGAGAATTCCAGCTTAGCACAAAAAAACAAAAAAAAAAACCAAACAAACACACACACACACACACACACACACACACACACACACACACACACACACACACACACACACACACACACACACACACTTGTCATCAGCTATGATCTTGACTATACCATACAATAAGCAGATCCAGCTGAGAACTCGAGTATAGGTGGTGGATCGGAGATGATTCAAGCAGACAAACTTCAGCATGTTTCACGTCATGTTTCTAGATTTAGATGAAGTTAAATGTGTTCAAAAGACAAGTCATACTTCACAGTTCCTAAATCATTCTAGAAATAAACCTTAAAATGGAAAAGATTAGCACTTGATGTTCCAGTAAACACATTATGTCACTAGAAAATGACCAATGTTTGGAAATGGCTGCTGAGGTTAGATGAATCACTGACTTCACCTTTTGGAAACGCGTTGATATCTAAGTTCATCCACATTTCAAACTGAGTGCAAGGTTTCTTTTTTAATTAACTCAGAAAAGCTAAAAAGAAAAAAAAGACCACACACACAACTTTGTCAGAGTGAAATAAACAAAAAAAAAAAACACTTCATATTTCCCTTATTTTAAATTAAAACCAAAGCAATGCAACTACAATGCAAAAAAAAAGCACCACGTTACAGTGTTTTTTATCTCAATATTATTAAGCGTGTCATTTAAACAGACGGACAATTAGCAATACAACCCAGATGTTGCCAACAGCTGTTCAGAACTGAATCTCTACAGCAGCTGCTACCTGATGCGGCTGGATTCAATCACTCATTATTTATCGTCTTTCTACCAGAAAAAAAACCCTAAATAATATAATAAAATTACTATGTATGCATTACAGACATCACAAAAAAACATATTTCCATGGGAATATTGATAAATAAATATAAATTAATTTCAAAAGTAGCATTAAAAAAGTCTACTACAATAATACTAGTAGTTTGCTCTTATAGTTCACATGTACAAGTGCTACATCAGATATTGTCAACTTGTTTTCATGTGCTATTTATTCAGTCCTACATTAAAAGCTGTGCACAGCCTTCAGAACTTTACACTCATATTCATGCGCACATTGATGCTCACCCTGTTGTTTTAAAATGCATCATTTATGTGTCAGAAACATCAACTCATTGAATTAACTTTGTGGACATGTTCATGCACAGCAGATTGAGGAATTAATTTTGAGTTGTTTCTTTATCCTTCTTTCTTTTGAAAAAAAAAAAAAAATCATCAAGACTTTCCAGTTACTTGATTGTTTTATGTTTAATAATGTTATTATGTGTTTGGTTTTGTTTTCTGAGACTTTACAGCAGTACAGCTTCAGAACAACTGTCAGAGGAAATGACCGAAAGATAATTTAAGTCCCAAGCTTGACTCATGTCACTCAGATGATATTTCACATGAAAGATCCGCCATTCTGTGCCTCCAGAGAATAAACATGACTAAGACCTACTGACCTGAAAGGATAATCGAAATGTACCCGATTGGATGTATTCTCAGAAGATCTGTCTCTGTTTTCCTCTCTTACAGAGCTCAGGCATTTTTGATTTCTTTATGTTTTGATTTTTCTTGCCACTGCACGTTTGTTCATCGTCTTCCTCATATGGCGGCCGACACAACGGCTCCAATCCGATTGCGTCAAATCAAGTAAATAGAAACGTGTGTAAAGCATGTTTTCACATAAAGGTTTGTGTTTCGCTTGCAAACTTTGTCTCCCAACTGGAGCAAAGCACAGTGAGCAAGTCGCAGTTTTAATCTCACTTGCCACATGCATTTCAAAGTCTATTCTTGCTGGAAATTTGTTCTCCGTGATAAGTAAAAAGGCGTAAAAACGAATGTGAGGTGTAAAAACATCTCCATTCTGATATACTCACTGAGTGAGTGGGCTGAAAGCAGACAGCAGTGCTGCAGAAAGCAACAGAGTGAGAGGAGTTGCAGAGGAGTCGTTTGATAAACTGAGTGAATCACGGAAGTGATGGGTGGAAAATGTTCAGTTTCCCAGGAGGGATTAAACATTCTTACCAGCGCAGAGGGCATCGTCATATGCAGCCGGTGATTTATAAAATGTCAAGCTCTCTTTTTTTCCCCCCCATACAGGAAGGTTTCTGTACTACTGCTCTACGTGGTGTGGAAAGTGGGGACAAGAATTTTTAAAACAAACAAAGAATCAAACAAGTGAGTAGATGTAAAACTGTTTAAATATAAATTATCGTCCCACAGAAAATGCTTAAAGTGCCTAAACATGCTAGTTTGATAAGACTTCAAACACAAGTTTGTCTTACTAGATATTGCAGAACTACAACAATCTCAACAGTTTGTATCACTGCTGAAGAAGTTGTGAAGAATGAATCTTTAACGTGAGAATATTTATTCAATCTCACTTTGAGAAGTAATTGTTTTCTATAAAATCACTGATGCAAAGTTATTACCACTTCTATTCTGTCCATCTATCTTCCCCTCAGCTCATACATGTTATAGTATTTTTATCATAATCTTGTACAGTATGTTATTATTATTGTAAAAATAGTTTTTATACATTTCTGACACCTTCTGATCTTGATGTTGCGCCTACATTTCCAACAAAGGCTATTTATTCTGTCCTATTCTCCAACTCCATCACAGATTTATGTGTTTTTCTGTATAATAAAGCATTTCTTGGATCTAGGATTATTATTTTATTCTCCTGAAAGACCCAATGAAAACCTATTCGTTTTTTTTCTTGTTTAAAATGTCCTAGTATTTCAAAGGTGCCATGATGGTATGCGTCCTAAGACGTCTCATACTATCTGCATCACAGATGATGATGGTTTCCCAATATTAGCTTTTCTGTTTTACGCCAAAATATCCTGTTTGGTCTCAGATAAACCATACAGGTCTGCTCAAGGTATCAATGGCTTTTAGAAAACTCAATTTCTTTTTGTCAAAACAGTTTTACCATCCACAGTCTCTCATCTCGAGAAGATTTGGGAAACGTGGGACTAGTTTTGACAGATGCTCCCGAGTTCCACTAATTCATCTGCATTGATTTTTCTTTTTAATTCTCTTACTTGCACTCTGTGAACCTGGATCGCAGAGTGCGTGTGATTTGTCAGAAGAAGTTGGAACATAAAACCTAATCAGCTAAAAAGCAAATAAACAGCAGTTCAAAGTGATGTGTTGATAATTAATTCTGGCATGACTAACAGAGCAGATTTTTTTTACAAATGTCAAATTAATTTGTGGATGAAAGTGGAATCCGTGATTTTTCCATCACTTTGTGACACTAATATTTGTAGAACCTTGTCGATCTGCCCTGAACTCACATTGCTTTGTCTATGTTAAATAAAAAAGCATTCCTGAGCAGATGCTCCATGTTTACTTACACAAATGTGTTTCAAAATCAGCACCAGACTTGCACTGAATACCACATAGGAAATAATAGCAAACAAGAAATGTTCCGGATAGACAAATAACCGCATACTGATATAATTTATAAAGGCTCTTTAGAGTTGTCTGCTGTTATCAGTGCTAAAAAAGTGAGCATTTTTAAACACTTTTTGCAGGCACTCTTTATCACTGTAAAAGCAGTAAAATTACCTCCGAAAAATCAAATAATGAAAACTAAAACTTTCACCGATTGCCAATTTTTACAAAAACAGACAAGAAAAGCTTTCATAGATTTTCTTTATTTAAGTCAATGTAACATATAATCTAAGAACATAATTTTTTTAAAAAGCCATTTATATGTTTAGTTTTGACCTTCTTGCAGATAAACTGTGTGCAACCTTCAATAGTAAAAATGTACTTGCTTCTTTGGAGTATTGTTGAGCTGAGTTTTTGCATTAAATCCTCCTGCATGAGGCCCCCCAGTGTCTCTTTTTACAGCACAAATTAAACTGACCGTTGCAGGTTTCCATCACACGTACAAAGAAGAATTTTCATTTGTGCTCTGAGGTTTTTTTCTCTGCTCTCCTTTGTATTTCCATGCCGACTCTCAGATTAGTAAAATATTGAAATTAAATTGGTCGCACCAGGTAAATTTATGAATAAATGCCTTTCCTTTCACTAGAATGCCAATTGATTTTAACCTTTTATACTATATATATTTTGCCACTGCGTTAAACTTTGTAAGATACAAAGATTGTCTTAGCTCCAGGGCCAACCACTACCTTACATTTAATAAAATAAGTTTTCTTTCGATTATGTCAGAGATGTCTGTGTGTGGACGAAAACTGTTGAAGAGAACTGGTTTATTTTCAAGCACAAAAAGTGACCTCTCCGTTGGACTAACTTTTTGGATTATGAAAATGTTGGAGATTTAAGCACCAGAACCACCTTAAGCTATGGGAAAAAAAGAAACACCACCACAACAGTTATGCCACGACTATCAAAGATGGATCGAGGATAGCTAAGAAACACCTCTGTGTTTTCTTTCACGACTTTTACATGTTTTTTTATCTTAGACGTTGAAAAACAGATAATTTTTGTGAGCTACAACCCTGAACACCACAGCGAATGCTCCAAAATGTCCCTGACATTTCTGGGTTTTAAGACTTCTGCTTCCAAATGATGCATGTTCAGCCTGAAGAGTTTAGATTAATCTGCTGACTCCTAAGTTTCAAACATGTGTGAATGTGAAGGTGAATGGTTGCCGTCTCCCATGTCAGCAAAGTGATTGACTCTCTACTGTGTCAAATGATTGGCTCCAGTCCCCCTGGAGTCCCTCCAGGATCACCTGCTAATGGATGCTTGCAGAGATTTATGCAGGTGTTGAATTGAAAGTCACAGGATCACTATGGCGATTAAATTTCATCTAGAGAGGCCGTGCCTATCTGTGACGAATTTCAAGTGATCCGTCCACTGCCAATCAAAACTGTTCACTGAAAATGTCACAGGAAATGTCAAAGGACCATCAAAGTCAGAAGCATAACTGCCATCCTTTGAGAATATTTTTTTTCACAATGGTTTTAATGCACTGCATCATTTTTTGTGACTTTGTGTCCAAAGTCAGTCCTTAAGGTTTGGAATCGTTAAGGACCGTTTTAGTTCTTTTCCTCTTTTAGCGCAACTCAAATAATGACTCATTCTCAGGCTTGTGCAGAACTTTATGAATCAGTTTGAATCAGTTGTGTTGAGTCACAGAAATCTAAAACACCTTGAAGGCTGGAGATGGAAATCAGGGTGTCTGAATCGTTTCTCAAAAATGTATCTTATTTACTGCCACAGAGAGAAAATGTATTTGCTACATAGTAAATTTGTATATCTCAAATATAATTTTGTACAAAACATGCTTCTTCTCATCTACCCGTTATCGTACACATGTGGTCAGGTCTGAACGAAGGCTAGCTTTTAGAGACGGTATTTGACAAGTAATATTACCAGATTTTAATGTTCAGTGTCGGAAAAATGAGTTTTCTAACTTGAAAAATTATGCTACTCTTATTTGCAAAACAGTCATAAAAATGCAAAATCTTCAGTCGCTAACAGCAAGACCTTTACAAAGACAGAAATGTTGCTCAAGAGCACTGAAGCAAACAACAAACTAAAGGAATGGTTGTGTGTTTTAATAAGGGAACGAAGAAAATCACTTGTCATGAAAGAGCAAACCTCATTAATGCACAAAATCAAAAAGTCTGTTGCTGAACAAGCAACAGACATTAAACAGCGTAGATATTAATTTGTATGGAAACTAGATACAGTGCCATGACACACTTCACAGCAGATCGAACCACATTAGCATGCACCAAGTCGCGCATATCACAGTATTACTTTGCTGCCCCGACAGAGAGAAACCTATTTGAGAGACAAACCGGAACAACATGGAAATGAGTCGGAGCAGTGACCTAAAACAAGAACACTTCATATCCTCAGCATGGAGTCTGAACACCAAGAGTTTAATGGATGGCCAAACAGCAAGTAATTACAACTTGAGAGCCTATTCTTACTTTATATCGGGGAAAGCATGTAGAATACACGATAGTTGTGTGTTTTTTTCAGTGGTGTTTGTGAAAAGACAACACACATACATCTAATTTACAAAGGCTTCAAACATTTAATCCGCTTCTATTCAGTCACAGAACTCCTAAAAATGAATCTAAGGTATTTTACTTTTTTTTTTAAGGAGTTTACTCTCCAATCAGTGGGTTGCTGCTTCAAGCCCCCGTCCTCCACATTTCCACCACTGTGTCCTTCGGCAAGATACTTCACCAGCCTTGAGGTGATCAGAAAGGACAATGTCGAGAAATAGCAGCCTCGTTTATGTCAGGTCAGCTACAGTCCAGTGGCTTGCCGTCATCAGCGTGTGAGTGTGAGTGGAAATGACTGATTTCATTGCAAAGCATTTTTGAGTGCTGTGTAAGTCAGATTTCATTACACAACTCATATTTTAACAGTGTTAGGACAAAGAACACCTTACAATGCGCAGAGGAAACCCTGCAATGTAAATGATGGAGAACTATTCTAAATTAATACTGATTTTCACTCAATTTAAACTAAATAATTCAACATCCTCCAAGAGTGTATGTTGTATATATTTGTTGGAGACTGCGCATAAAGGGCCATTGAAAACGATACCTATGAATCTCAGAAGAAACTGTTTACTACATGAATCTTTCATCTCAGACTTTGCTCATGTTGTTGGTTAATTGCTGAGTCACCATCTTAATCATCTCCACAGATGGCG
This sequence comes from Micropoecilia bifurca, assembly GCA_903067075.1. Lineage (NCBI taxonomy): Eukaryota > Metazoa > Chordata > Actinopteri > Cyprinodontiformes > Poeciliidae > Micropoecilia > Micropoecilia bifurca. The sequence continues at coordinate 33,284 of CAEGAF010086440.1, read as the reverse complement.
CTTTCATTTTTACCAGGAAGAAGTACTCATCTGTCAACAACAACAACAGATTATCGTGAGCAGACAATTCGTCTCCATCCTTCCATTTCTGCACCTGCTGCTCTGGTCGAAGCTCCAGATGTGAATCCGTCTATTGCTCTTGTTTTCCTCTGTGTGACTAAACAGAAGCAGCTTCATTAAGTTGCAGCGTGATATATTGAGGCTTATCACTACATGTTATGATGTTCTTGTTCTTCTCTTATTCGTAGACAAGTTTAAACCATGTTTTGTTTTGTTTTTTTTTTTACATTTTTTTGAATCTTGCACTAAGATGGAGCACCTGGGAGACAGAATGTGCAAAACTGAAGTAGCAGACATTTATGACAGCACCACAAAATAGATGTCTGAATCTTTGAAAAACTCTGCCCTGGCACATTCTTTTTGTTTAGTGAGTTGTTTGGTGAGCTCTCAGGGTCGCCAAATCTTCTGGCAGCAGTAAGCACTTGAAAAATTACTTCATTTTTTTCCCCCTTTGCCTATCTGACACAGATAAAGACAAACTAACAGTCATGACTTCCTCTCCAGTTCTGCCAGAGCTGCATGATGGTGGTTACATCCTGCTGAGAGAAAAAAACAAGTATTTAAAACTTGCTGCAACCTGATGCCTGAGAATCTATGCTTATATCTTTAATTTCAAAGAAACACTAATAAAATATTACATCTGGATGTTAAAAATCAAACAATGCCTGGCCTTCTCCCAGTCCTTTGTTGGAAGGCAAAAACCATGTTTAAAATGGAAAACTTAGGCAGGAACGATGAATCAATATGGGAGATATAAAAAGAGCATTAAGAGGATTCAGATTTCCAAGGACCAATTCAACCAGGAGATCGAGTTTCTGTCATAAAAGGAAGAAAATGTGACTAAGGAGGATTTAGCTTCTCATTTTGTCTGGCTTCAGCCAGACAAGCCTGAGGATGTGACTAATGCGATCAGCATGCTGCTTCCTTGAATCGAGAATTATTTAAAATTGATTGTCTTTTTTTCAACCTGACATTATCTTAAATCAGTCAAGGAGATCTAATTGTATTTCAAGCAGGTTCTAAAAAAGAAAAAAGAAGAAAAATCAATTTGTCACCTGAGAAATGCAATCTTTTTTTTTTTTTTAAATGAACCGGAGTAAACAGACACAGGCAGTTTACAAAGACAGCTTTTGTCAGTAATTAGCCATTTTCCTGTACTTTGCAATGACTCTGTAGGTGATGCAAATTTTCACAAAGTCGAAAAGCTGGAAACTCTAAAAGGAAATTAATCTGATGTAAAGGTAGTGCAAATGGAAATACACTGGTATTGTAAAACTATATGCTCTTAACAAGAATTTGAAATGTAGGAAAGATATATTATAGTATATTCCTTACTAAGACAACCAGATTTCATGCAACTATCTTTCAGTCTATGCTATTCTTCTATCTGATGCACACAGGTTGCTGCTTACTTTACATACTGCACTTACAATAACATCCCCTAAAGCTCATGGGTTTTTGTGTATGCTACCAAATTCTGCACCAGAGTTATAAAATTTCATTTAACCCATAAAATGCAGAATGTTTTCATTGGTGAAATGAATTCAACAAAAGGATGAAGAAAGAAAAATGTACATTAATACTGCTTTGAGTTGACATCTCCTTTCTTCATCAGTTTTGCCAAAAGAAAACCACAACAGAATCAATTATTTTTGAAGTTTGCTCCTTTCGGACTTGCATCTAGTAAAAGCTGTATACACACACGCCATCTCTGGCACAGACTGGCTGTTTACCTACAACACACCTGACTCGAGTTTCTTCCTCTGGAACTTTATTAAAAGACCTGAATGACCTGAAATCCCCTTTTAAATCTCCCTCCCAGCAATAACAGGCCAATTTCATACAAATAAACCAGTGCAACTCCACACAGGCCCGCTGTGTGTCAGGTGGATGAAGCAGACGCCACTGCAGACGCCGACAAGAGTCGGTTAAACAGAACCTCAGCAGCAAGTCCAGCAGATAAAAAAATGGATCGTGTTCTCAGATTAATCTACGTTTTAAACGGATGAAAAAGTCAGCAGCATCTGTGAGGACGACTGGTATGATGGTTCAGAAATGAGCCTTTTTCATGAACTGGTTCTTTTTTTAAGCTGCCGTTGTTTTACTACTCTAAGTTCTTTATGTGGCAGTGCTGATTTAGAGTTCATTAAAAGTTATTATGTTCTGAATTTCTAATGTGTAGGACAAGTAAAATGACAGATTGTGTTAAATATTACACATAACTTATGTAGAGAATATTCATTTGTAGTAGATAGATAGGTTTACTATGCTACTATAAGTACAGAGAAAGCAAAACATCCTTGTTTGTAAAAATGTGGTCTGGCTGATTCAAGCATGAAATTTCAAGGATGAAACACTTCTGCTTCAACAAGAAAGAAAGTCTTCAATGCTTATTGGTTCTATTAACATGGTGAAAGAAAAGAAAGGCAAAGAAATGTTTCCTCAAGGCTCACAGGTGAACATTAAAACAACACAAATTCATTATGAAACCAGAGTATTCCTAACAAGGACCAAAAAAAAAATAAAAAATGAACATAAAAACGGTACAGTGTGACCCACAAATGAAATGGCCTCCAGGTACATAAACTACAAACAGGTTATTGTGTTTTGATGTCCAAACACAAGTAATGCCAGGGTGAAAATGGATCTTTTAAGCTGAGAAAGTAGACCTTGTTCGCGCGTGTGTGTGTGTGTGTGTGTGTGTGTGTGTGTGTGTGTGTGTGTGTGTGTGTGTGTGTGTGTGTGTGTGTGTGTGTTCTTCTTGGCTGATTGAGCAGGATATTTTTTTCAATCCCTTGTGACATAAAAACACATCTAACTGACTCCCTTCTTTTGCTGCTGCTTCAGGCGAATTACTCTAGCCTTCCTAAATACATTGCAGGTGAATGTAATATAATCAGCTCTTTCATATTTTCCTTAAGGAATTTGGAACATGAATATGAACAAAGCAGCACCAGCATTGTTTACACCAATTTCAATGTGTTTGTGTGCGAAGGACAAAAAAAAAAAAAAGAGCAGTTGCCTATTATTCTTGAATGTTCTGCCTACATCCTTGGAGGAAACTGAATTGCAACACCAGATTATCTTTGAGCCCAAGCATCAAGCCGAAAGGTAATTCTCTAGAGATGGATTCAAACTCCTTCACCCGCTTCTTAAGTTTCCTTATTCTCATTTCATTTCCTTTTATCTCCTCTCTGAATCTTCTGGGTTCACTTCACTCCTCTCAATGCCTCCTTTCTTGCAGCATCTTGTTTCCTTCAATCTGCTAGTTCTTTCTTCCCCTCCTCCTATTACTCTTTTGTTATTTACTCTTCCTCTCAACCCATTGTTCCCTATGTTCCCCTTTTTCCAGTTCTCCATCTATTCTTTCACCATTCCTATATAGAGTCCTTGCAGTCTGACTCCTGGTGTGCAACAAAAATGCACCTGTAAACTCCTAGGTCGACTTCAATCGCTTTACCACAGTATAATGTTGTAAAAATGGCTCTGAACAGCCCTGCTTAATGATCCTTTGTGAAGTTTCCAATCATCTGTAGGTGACCGCAGCTGTTCTGTGTTATTCATCGTCTGGAGTGGAAAAATTTGATTTGCCTCACTCTGGAATAAAACTGCCTTTTATAAGACAGCTCAGGTTCTTTGAAAACTCCAGTCATGCTAAACCCATATGTGCAGAAAGATTGGATTGTAGTTCTTCAGGAAAGTGACAGCTACTCGGGCTGAAATGAACGAAGCAGCATGCAGCCAGAACAGCCTTTGTCTAACTGCGCCCTTGGTTCAGTTGGATTTCAATTCCAGTTTCTTACCACCGTCAGCGAGTGAATGTGTGTGTGTGTGTGTGTGTGTGTGTGTGTGTGTGTGTGTGTGTGTGTGTGTGTGTGTGTGTGTGTGTGTGTGTGTGAATGACTGAATGTAGCATGAAGTGCTTTGGGGTCCTATGAATGTGATGAAGTTCATTTAAAGGTGCAGCTTAGGTCATATCGAGCTACCGTTATTATGCTGCTACAGACCTTTTAGCTCATCTGTGCTGGATGTCGGAGTCACTGGAGGGAGGCTGAATCGGCAACAGCATTCGTAATGCAGCTGTAGGATCTTACGTTGTTTTCCAACATGTAGTGCTGTGAAACACAACGAGCTTGGTGGCAAAATGTTGCAATAATGGAGATGCAGGAAGTTCTGTAAATAATTGCTTTTTTTTAGATTAACAAAGGAAAATGTTGCCATCTAAAAACACTGAATGACATCTGCTTCATAGAGCTGTTCATCAGTGTTACCTTATTCAAAACTTTAATTTATGGGATTATACAGATTTGCCAGATTTGTTCTAATATCACTATTATCAGACCCAATACTGATTCAAATCACAGCTGAGGCTTGAGATTCACAAGGGGAGGTTTAAAATAATTTCTTTTTATTAAAGGTTGTAGTGGGATATGACGTCTTGAGCTACCGTTATGCTGCTCCGAGCTGCAGTTATACTCCTGGAGGATGAGCTGATCACTTTTCTTCTGCTTCTGTCACCCAGTCACTCTCTTAGACAAAGCCATTGATCAGGCTGTGTTCAAAGGCCAAATGCCAGCCTCAAATTGTTCTTAACATTATTCAACTGCTACACATTCATATTGTGAACATGAGATTTATTTCTGATATCCTAAATTGCATTTTAGTTAAAAGGTGCTACAGCCTTTCTAAAATGTACTTCATGTAGGATGATATGGATTTCAAAGATCAAATAAAGAACTAAAAATTGTTTGGCTTTCAAATTGTGGGTATAAATGAGCATAACAAAGGAAGAATTATCTGCAGCCTTACTTTCAGTAGTTGCTCTTCCAGCCTTTTTCAATCTGTTTTTTTAATTACAACATTGATTATGTGACCAATTTAATGTTTTCATCTCTGTTGTTACATTCTGAAATTAACCACTTTTGCTAAAACATATATAAATATATTTTTAACTATATGCAATAAGAATAAACTGATTTTGTTTTTATTTTTGCATTTTATATGTTGTTGAATATTTTCCTGCTGATATTCATTACAAAATATCCAAAAAAAGTTCCATGGGGCTTCCTTAACTGTCACTAAAATCACCATGAGAGACTAAATATGCCAAGCTAGGTTGCTAAGGTCGCTTACTTTGCTAATTACTGTGGTAATTAATTTTTTTTTTTTTTTTTTTAATGGCAGGACATAACTCAGTCATAGGAGGGCCGTAACCTCATCCGCTGCGGTGTTGACATCGTTTCACGGAACAAAATGTCTCCTCATTAAAACCTTGTCAACAACACAAGGAATGTTGATGTGTAAAAAAAATAAAATAAAATAAAAACTATTCCAACACCGACTCGGATGCAATTAGGATACAGAGCAGTAAACGCCCAGGGAAATGCCTTGTTTTAAAAAATGGCTGGCTGGAGAAAACACCAGAGAGAGATGGGAAAAGAACTGATTGGAGAGACATCCCAAGTCTCGCTGTCCCAGCAGTTTGCTGTTTGTCCAACTGAGAGGCAGCTGCTCTGCAGCAACAGGAGATCTCCACAGTGGAGCAGAGCAGCTGCAGGGCACAGAATGTCGCGCAGAAACCCATCAAGGGACTCAACCCCTGTGGGACAGCCAATAAACACAGGCTACCTGAAAAAACACACCAATCTGATCTTACTTACAGTAGAAAGAGAATTACAAACAGCTGCATCTACTCATCCATCCATTTTCCACACCCATTTATCCTTGCAGGGTCACAGAGGGGCTGGTGAAAACTTCCAGCGGTCATTGGGTAAAAGACGGTGTGCACCCTGGACAGGTCACCAGTTCATCACAGCATATTAATGACATATTGATAATATTACTATTGCTATAACTTTAAAAAAAAAACTTATACAAATTTAGATTCTGATGCACCAATCTATTCATGGAGTGTGCCAGAATCTTATAATTACCCAATAATACCATATTATTAGGTAATTTGAGTCACACTTGCACACATTTTGCAGCAGTGGGATGCAGGAGTTTCATGTGGCACCTGAGTTATGACGCTGGTGCTTCAAAATTTGTCAACATGTCAAGAGGAACTGCGGCATCATGGCATCGCCGGAAATCACATTACCATCTCTCACCAGAGAAAGAGTTATGCGGCTGGTGTGCGGTTTATTTAAAGTCGTGCACCTTCATACACCATAGCAATGCAAGGTGTGATGGAGGTTATATATATAAAAAAAAAGATAGGTGTTGCTCTGCTCTGACAGGAAAGTTGTCAACAGACAACATGATTATTTTTATGTTTTCAGGATGTAAAACACTTTGAACTGTTGTGTTGCTAAAATGTGGTTCACAAATAAAGATGATTGAATATTGCAGCCTTTTAAATGAAAGGAAAGGTTCTGGAGAAATCCCCTCCATCAGTGTTCATTCCTAGCTGATTAACAAGTGAAATGCAACTATAAAGCATCACTGCAGTCAGCATCACATACAAATGGAAAAACGCCGCACCGACTTAACTTTTCTTTAAATCATCGAAAAAAGCTTAAAGCACACAAATGCTATGATGCAGAATTATCTTGTTTTGTTTTTTAAATGGGGTTCTTTAAAATCTGTTTTTTTTTTCTTCCTTGAAACTGAAAATTGACTTTCAGGGCTGTGCAGGGTTTGGTTCCCACCTCCACCGATCATTGGGTGAAAGGTGTGTTCACCCTGGAGCCACCAACCCATTACAGGGGAATACAGAGACACCCAGCACAAACAAGCATGGATTCACATTCATCTAAGGGAGATTTAGAGACCAACTAAACTAATAGTCATGTTTTCAAAGTGTGGGAGGAATCCAGAGTCTCTGTAGAGAACCCATGCAAGCACAATATTAGAGCTACCAAGAAATTGTGAATATCGCCACTGCAATACTGAAATTGCAAAGGACTTGGAGTGTATATTGTTGGCCACTGTATTTTACGAGTTCTGAAGTTGTATTTTTTTTATTGCTATTGCAATATTTAGCCAATAGAACAGAGTCTCACAGTAGCCGAAGCTCACACACATAAATGACATTGTCAAAAATGTTCAAAGGTCACAGATAGTAGGAAATAGGGAAAGAAATAAATTGGCATAAAACACACTTTAGAAAGTTATTTTAAGATTTTCTAAAATTGTGCAGCATGTTAAGTTTAGCACATTAGAAAGGGCATTTCTGGGGAATTGAGAATTAACTTAAACTCATCTAGGAACTTAAAGCTGCTTTTAAAGAAAATGAAACCCTTCTCATGGCTTCCATAGTAGCTGAATAATATATGTGTGCGTATAAAATCTCACATTTTAAGTAAAGATTCAGATCAGTGTGGTTTCATCACGACTCGCACTCAGAAAAAGGAAAACTTTCAACTAAGTTTGTAAGAGACCCTGCTAAAAGACAAGAAATCAAAGTAAGCCTTAAAAACCTTCTTGGCAGAGTGATCAGGCTCTGGGAGGTCAAATGCTTAAGCATAAAACTGTTATGAGCAAAACTCTGTGTGTGTAAAACCCACAATAAAACATTGTCAGTGTAGCACATAAAAATGGTTCGGGAGTACTTATAACAGGTTTATTTTATTTGATGCTAAAAAGGCGGTCACAGAAGTTTGACCGTCAGGGTTCATTGTGTTTTTAACAAAAATAGAAAAAAAATGGTCGCCCTTTAAATTTATTTGAAAGTGTCATCCTGTCCTCGAGCCTGAAACCATCGTCAGCCCTCTCCAGTGGAATTGGATCTGACCCTCTATAAAGACGCAAGAGGTGCGGTGAAAGATGGCTATTTAGGATATCCTTCACGCCAAAGACATTCGATATTAAGCACTTCTTTGAAAGTTGACAGCGCACAGAGGCTGCTGCAGGCATCAAATGGCAGAGAATGGCAGTGGGCGGAAAACTCATTTTGGATAATCTTTTCGAGGCAAAAGGCAAGTGTCTCCTCTCAGGAACAACTCCTGCTGAGTTTGTGGCTTGTAGTGCAGAGCCCTGCATCTTACAGCTGCTTCGTTCTGGGAGATTATCCCACACAGAAAGCAGTGGAACGGAGTAGGTTGAAGAGCTCAGGTGCTTCTTCAGATGACTCCCTGAATGCGAAGAAAATCTATGTCATTTAAATCTGGGTCAGGGCTAAGAGATTACTTTGTATGCTTACAATCATTCTAAGTGCTAAAGAGCTTTCTGCGTCACCTCCATGTTTACCATTACGCCACCTCGCAATTTATAGCACTTTAGACATTTCAGTCATGCTGACATAATATGCTTTGACATTTCAGTCCAGTCTTATTCCTCCCCTTATCCATGCTAAAATATTTAGGGGTCCATTTTATGGCCTTGGTAACTACCATGCTGTCATGTCAAAAGTAAAAGGAGGAATCTTGCCCGTGCTTTGTGAAGGGTCATGGCAAAGTGGCAAAATACCAATGGTTTCTCATCAGCAAAAGACCCTAAATTAAAGAAAAAAAAGAGTCAAAAATTCATTCAACAATCTCTACATTTTTTTTATTTTAATGTGTAATTTAACATAGACCTTCTAACAATGTTCATTCCACTCATAGACCAGTTAGTGAGACACAGATTTCATGAGGACGCCAGTGTCCTCATGAAAGAGGATAAAACAAAAAGGTGAACATCTTATATCAGCTCTTCAATATTTTTGATAGCATTTCAGTTGAACTTTCCTTCAGGATCAATTGATGTTTTGGAATCAATACAAAACATCAATTGATGACAGGAGGATATTTCTTCTTTATTTCTTCTACAGACTTGTTTAATGTTTATATTAGAAAACAAAAAATTGTTGCTGCTCTCTAACTAGTGAGATCTCTTTTTGTAATACTGCAGCAAGGTGCTGATATAGAATAACCTTAAGGCATCATTGTACTTATGCAACTTGTTGCCGTGTTAGTAACAGCTGACTTAGCACTAGCCATCTAAATGATTCAGGAGTTTCTCCCTTGACCTCGTTGGTAACCTTGTTCAGTTCTGCATGCGACTTGTCTGTATTTAGCTGCAGGCTATGAGTTGTATAAACTCCCCTGTTGTCAGTGGGACTTTATCCAGAGATAAGCCATGTTGCATGAAGCAAATGTTGATTGATTCAGAGCGACAAAACAGACACACGTGAAGCTGAAATATTTATTCGCTGATTAATATCAAAACCAGACCAGGTGCTAGAGGCTCATCAGGGTCAGTTTTTTGGGCTGGTAAATAGGAAGCAGTGGACAGCAGCGAATCAATAAATACTCCTTAGGAACAAAAGAGAAAGAGAAGTTATGTCCAAACTCAATTTTCACCGACCCTCAAGCCGACTGAAGAGCCGATGCCGCTGATGCTAGCTGACAGACTGAGTGACAGAAACAAATTATGCCCAGTGAAGTCATTCAGTTCTCCACTGGAACCGATCAAGAGTATAAAAAAAAGCCTTTATATTATGAGCTGAAGTCCAGAATGCTCTTTCAAGCACAGATATCATCCCTCTTTAAGATTTTTACTCTAAAATCCTTCGAATGTGAGCCATATGCAAGATTATTGTACTAATGCTTAGACAGCTCCTGTTAGATGAGACCACATCATGGAAAATGTAAAAAATATCTGCAACAGGTTTGGTGGATGAAAAAAATGCAATAACAGGTAGTCAAACTGAAATATAATAGATACTATACATACTTTGTACAGACCCTCCCAAAGCAAATGTGAGAAAAAGATAATTGTTGCACTGTGATTTTTTTTTAAAGCAATTACTGTTGTCATAGCCATCCATCAAAAGTATTTTATATGTGTCAATGAGGTTGCATTTTCATTTTGGAAGCATTTCATACATTTTATATAAATAGAACTTAATAGTTGGTGTAGACACATTTTCTGCACCAACTCTTTCTCATTTGCAAACTCTTTCTTACAGATTTTTCATTATCTTTGAGGTACTGAAGCCGTCACTGGTCAACACAGTTTCAGCTCCCTCCAAAAAGGTTCTCTAGCTTTCGGCCTCATATGACCTCATGACCTTCTCCCATGCCTCCTCTGGATTATCCAGATGTCTATCGGCAAGCTTCAGACAGGCCTAGACTTGTTACTAATGGAAGCCTTTGAGACTGTAGTTACAGCTGTTTTCAGTTCATTGACCAGTTCCTCCCCATGTAGCTCTGGACTGTCTTATAATCACTGATACTCCACGATCTTGCAGAGCATCACGGTCTGAGGGAGACTGACAGTCATGTTGAGTTTCTTCCATTTTCTAATAATTACACCAGTGGTTGTTGCCTTCTTGCACAGGACATTAGCTAGTTGTCTAATGTCCTGTGCCCCATCTCAGTTGTCCACAGATCTAAAATTCTGGTTCTCGTGTTCTTAAGCATCTCTTTGGTCTTGCCCTTGGTGGAGAGGTTTGGAGTCTGACTGATTGAATGTGTCTCTCATACAGGCAACACATTAAAACAAGTGCAATTAATACAGGCAGTAAATGGAGGGTAAAAGGGATTCTTAAAGACAAACACACAGGTCTTGGACAACCAGCATTTGAGACTAATTTGAATCAGTATGTACAATTTTGACCTTATGTTGAGCACAGAAGAATCGGCTTATATAATTTTCTTACATCCAACATATAGCTCTAAAAAGGCATTGACATATACCATTGGTTAAAATGAATCATCAAAGCCCTACATTACCAATAAAGCAATGATAGTTGGTACTCCTACCATACACAACAACTACTTATGACTAGTTCTGTCTATGACACAGCCACCACTCAAAAAAAAAACAGGCCTAAAACTAATTGTCTGCAGCATTTCCAGCAGCCCCCAGAAGACAACTCTATGAAGGTGACTGTCTCAGACAGCCCTCCCAAAGCATTGCTGACAGAATTTAGCTGTGGGGCAGCATGGAGGAAAGCCTCTCCTCAGTGCTATACTGCAGCCTAAGGGCGATACACTGCAGAGTTTAGCTGCAGTGAGTGACAGTGGCAACCAAACAGAGTGTTGGTTTCCCTGTTGGACACACTGTGTGTGAAATCTGAAGAGGCGATCATGTAGCCTGCCACTGTGAGGAAATCACTCTGGCAAATGAAGAAATCTGAAACAGCATAACTTGTGTGCTCAATATAGCGAAAAGCATGCAAATCTGAGCATTTCTTTCTTATAGGGCGAATCTAGTGTATGCATTAGCGGCCTTGGAGCGGCTTGCTTTCATTGTATTTTACTTATACTTAAAAAGTGTCAAGTTTTGTGCATTTTGTTTGTAATCCGGTCTGCATATAAATGTGAGATACACTTCACAAATTGCTACTTGCACAGTCTCTGTGGCAACGATTCTCCTGAGTGTGTGGCTGCGTGTTTATGTGTGAATTCACAGGGTGGATAGCTACCGCCATGAGCACAGCCTCTTCTTTAATGAAGCAGCGTGTTCGCCGCCCTTGGTCATCACAGAACTCAGAGGCATGTTTTGCATTTCTAACAAGTCACCTGCAGTATACATGGCTAATATGGACTACTAAATTGGAAACCATTAAAATTAGCTGGACTGATTGGATGTGCTTTTCCTTCAAAGAAGTTCAACAAGCTAATAACATGACTAGACCTGCACATCATGCGTTTATCAAGTCAGCTCTTATTATGGAGGCATTGTCAATAACGGAAACACCACATCAATATGCAAGTGTATGCAACCATTGGCCTTATATCCAATTAAAGCCAGGTGATTAGAAAGTACTGCAGTGATTGATTTAGTTTGATTTAGTTTGGAAGTGACCTCTGTCAAAGCCCACACCCAGTTTGAACAACGTGTCTCTTTGAATGGAAATAATCTGCAAATCCAATGAGATTTCCGATCCCTTAAAACTATGGTAGCTTTACGTAGCACCAAAGATATGACCACTAGGTGACAAAACCAAAAAACATTTTTACACGAAATGGGCATAAAATTATGAACTGATAGTTTGTTGGTCAATTGTTGCTAGGCAGATCTTTTTAGCGTTGGCTCCTGAAGCTGGGTTGGAATATCTGGCACCAAAATTTAAAGCAGTAGCATCACTCATGTCCTGCTATCTACAAAGTGTGGCTTCAACGGATAAAAACATGCTGTCCAACACATCTCAGAAATGGGATGTGGGGAATTTTGAGGAAAAAACAAAATCAGCACAATAAAGTCATTGCAGTAATCCTCAGATCTTACTTTGACAGTTTCTGCTCTGTGACAGGATGAATTATGCTGCTGAAAGAAAAGCCATCAGGGAATATTGTTTCCATGAAATGATTCACATGATCTATAACGATACTTTGTTGGATGTCGCAGTGACATCCACACGGATAGCAGGACTTCTTCAAATTTCAAGTTTTTTAATATGTGTAGTATAATGAACCTAAAATTGGCTTTTAAAACACTCATTTCTTCGTAATTATTTGCCAATTACAGTTGTCAGTTTGACGTTACAGCACCGACAACCTGAATCCAAGCGAAATGGCGAGCAAGAAGTTTCCGTTCCAACCTACTGAGCAGGTGTGATCAACCAGGCGACAAGGACAAATGTGGATTCTGACAGTTTGTGACACAATATGGTGATGATTAACTTGTGGGTGTTAAATGAAGTCAGTAAGAAAAATGTACTTCTTCCAGTCACAGAAAATCTGACCCAGAATTCAACTCGGTAAAAGCGGCTTTGACTGAACGTGAGCTAAAAGTGAGAAAATGAGAAATCATGGACTTATTTCATACCTTTAGGTTACTGTTGACAAGAGATTAGTACTATTATTATTGACATATTTGATAAAATATATATATATATACTTTTGTGTAGAACATGTTACATTTGTTTCATGTAAATGTTTCTGGCTCACTTATGATGAACATTATAAGGTTTGTGGATTTGTTAAAATATTTCCCCTTCATGTTGTGACTTCAATGATTTTAATGGCATTTGAGTGGAAAACTGAGGCTGTCAACTGGTTTTCAAAAAACACTTAACTTCCTGTTCTCTAGGGGCCTACAATTTGGTAACAGCCTCTTAGCACCATTGTAAACACATTTATGTATAATGGAAAAATGAAAACATAATTTTCCAGCTTACATAATAAGCAGGTGGCATGAAAAATAAACAAATACCATTAAACAGAGTCGTACAACTATGACACCAAAGTCAAAACAAAAATGTATTATATGAATTATTTATTTTTCTTTCTGAGTCAGACCTTTTTATACTCTGGATTTATTCTGGATTAAAGACTAAATTATAAGGAATTTGAGTCATTTAAAGAAAACTGGCACAAGCCAAGTTCTCACCGTTTCATAATCTGAACTAATATTGACTATGTTTGAAAAACCAATTTGCACACAATCTGCTTTCTTGTTGGTGTTTTTTTTTTACTTAAGAGGGATTTCATATTTATGTTTATGGATTTATTGATCAAAGAAAAGCTACATGTTCTGACTGATTTGGCTCAAAGATTAAACACAATCTTTCATGTTGGGTTCCTGGAGTTTGATCTTTTTCATGTATTTTAGTTTGAGCTCTAATTTCCACTCTCTTTCAGAATATTGTGTATCTCAAGGGAAAAAAATGTCTCTACAATTTGCAATTATAATATCCCGTCTGATGTCAACAATTCAATACTGCTGTAATCTAAAATGCATAGTTTGACTGTCAGCCCCAAAAAGCATGATTGGCCTGAAGTTATTAGTAAACTGAAAACATGAAACCAATAGTGGAGAAAGACAAGAACCATTAGCAGTTACTGTACATTGGAAATATGTAAATATTAGGAACAAAATTTAAAGAAAAATGTTGGCATAACTGTTGTAGACAACATCATAAATAAAAAGAAGTTTACATCCAAAAGTAATTATCCACTTGACATATTTTAAATACAGGATAAATGCAATATAGCAGGCTGCTACAGGAAGTGAGAAAAGAAGCAACAAGATAAACTTTGTTTTTAATTGTTTCTTGCATAAACAATTAAAAACAAAGGGGTGATATGAAAATATATCATCCAAAATCAAATATCCCCTTTTTGCTGTTTACATATACCTATCACACAAATAGGAAGCTCAAGATAGATCTGTAAAAAATGTGGTACTTCACAAAAAGAAGACAGACAATATTAGCAGTAATAGTTTTGATGAAAACATACATGACTTAGGCCAAAGGATGAAATCAAACTTTTTTCCATTTTTTTTTACAAGCTACAAACCGCAGCTTGACCAAGCCTACTGGAAAATATAAAAGTAACTAGTTTTAAATTAACCATGGATATCATGTCATAAGTTGAAAAATAAATCATGATCTGCTGATTAACTTTTTGCTGTAGCCTATGGAAAGTATTTTAACATATGTTTGTAATGCTTAATATTGGTGTTGTGCAGGATGTTGCTTTAACAAAGAAAAATAACATTTTTTGCTGGTGGCTAATAGTAAAACTTCAACCAATATAAAAGCTAACATTACAGGATTTAAGGCCTGTTAATCTAAACATAGAAAATGAATGGTGCTTCTTGGAAAATATCAATTAATATGCAGCTGTACACTCGTCTTTATATAATTACTCTGTAAAATGTTGACAAAGCAATATAAAACTATTTTAAGTTGTTCCCCAATTTCAAGATGCAATTGCCAGCCTGTCCAACTAAATATCATATTTACTATTCAATACATAGGAGTAATTTCTCTCCTCAAGCTATTCAATTAGTAATTTTCTATAAAGCAAACTTCTCCATCTGCTACAATAATCCACTCTTATCCCCACCTAATGGTGCATTTTCTGAAAAAGCTTAATGTCTTTGTGATTCTTGAAAGCAGATCACAGAAAAGGTAGCGAGTGTAGCCAAATTTAGATAGATTTTAAAACACATTCAGTGTTTATGATTTTATTTTGGACCATCAGATGCGTGAGGTGTAACATCAGCCCATGTCATTTCATGCATGATTGGCCTGTTTGCAGACACTGATTGCTCTGTGGAAAGCAGCTTGAATCTCATCACAGAGAAGCATCCCCCATCATCAATATTGATGCTTGTCTAAAATGTCCAAAATCAGCAAAGAAGAGGTGCCAACAGTTTGACACTCCTGAGATAAACTACAATTAATATCTAAGTTGCTAAACTTCAAAAATATAAATTGTGCCGTTATATTTTGGCAAGTGAGATTAGCCTCCTAAGTTGTACCGAAAAATGATTTCAGGATATTAGTTTTGTTTATCCAAAATGCAAATGTCAATTTAAAAACTGGAACTGAATTGTGAGGTCCCTAAAGGCTCACAAAACAACAGATCTGTCTGTGGCTTTTTTCGCAGATTGATCTTAGAAAAAAAATTAAACTCCTCTGCCTTCTCCCAGTGCTCCCAGTACTAAATGCAGAAATACACAGCTCGGTCAGAAACCATTCGTCAGTCAGGAGGAGGGTCCTAGCGCTGTCAATGACTCATGTGTGCACACTGCCCACACTTTCCTCTTTTCTCTCTGCCAGGCTACAGTGTCTTTCCAACAGCAGAGTTATGAATGCAAAGTGTAGTTAGCACCGACTACGAAGAATAAATGCTTTTCCTGAAGAGGCAAGTTCTTTCTCCACCATTAGCAGATTGAGCAAGGCATACATGTGGTTGATTGACAGCGCCAAGAAGACCTTCCTCTTGGCTATGATTGGTTGTTTTTCACCAGGAGCAGAGAATTTTTGTAGATTGCTGTAGCAGATCAGGGAGGAGGCAGAAGTGCTTGATTTTTCACAGATTGTCTCATACCATACTGTCACAACATAGTGACAGATTTCACAAATATGTTTTTTAAAACCTAGTTTTTTTAAATATAAGTTACATTGTGTAGCTGTAACAACACCCAGCCCAACACAGGTGTGATCCCACTACGCTTTGTTTCATTTATAGATATACAATATCAAATTAAAATTACAATATAATTTTTTTAAAATTACCTCCATCCTAGGGACACAGTATATACTGTACATTCAAATATACTTCAAGTGAAGAGAGCTGCAACAAACTCTTGAAATTTGTATAAAATAGGTGTTGGAAGAATTACAGTTCAGTGCCCTTTAATTAAGCCCTTCAAAAAGTCTATTAAAAGAACAACAAAAGAAACAGTCAACATTTGACTGCAGACATCGATCCACAATCTCCTGGGTGAGAGATCTGCCCTGAAGTTGTTCATACAGAATGAACAATCCTTCTTTCAATTTCGCTGACTTCCTGAAACTTCCTGGCAGACAGACTTGAAGGCAAACCTTTTCCACTGCAAAATAAATGAAACATTCTGTACCCTCAATAGGCATTTCAATAGGAAGGTTGCGTTTCCTTTACATAAAGAAAATGCGATCACACGAGGACACTTCCAAACTAAATTCATCTTATCTGGTATTTAAAATAGCTACTTAGTACTTAAACTCTTATTTGTGCAATTAATAAGCAGAGGGAGTCAAAGTATTTCACTCACAATGGGAACACTGTTGCTCATTCTGTCATTACATTAAAGTCCTAGTCAAAGTAAACCCAGATTGCAGCAGAAATTTATCAGGCTTCATCCGTGCCTTGTTATGGAGCTGACTGTCAGTTTCTCTATGCAATGACTAACAGTGGACAAAGGTTTTTGGTTAAATGCAAAACATTCGCACAGTTTAGAAAGAGTTTGTTTTTGTTTTTTCTCAGAGTCTAAGACTGATCAAAATCAGTATAAGAAGTAGTAGCAGCCTTGTTAAAACAACGGACAGCACAAATAAAACCCAAAAACCACCCGGTACGTTAAGTAGCCATTTAACATTCACAGGCAAATTCATGAAGTCGTCTGTGAGAACTACAGCTATGCGTTCTTCAGTGTTGTTTTATGTTGAGGGTCTGCTTTATTTTAACTTAGCTAGTCTGAGAAAATCTCAATTGCCTAAAAACGCTACTGCATATACTGCTGCTGTGGTACTATAAAAGTGTTTTGCAATGTCCTGTATTTTATAGCGCCATAATCTTTACTAATTACTTTATGCTCAACATGTCCAGTAGTCTCTCTGCTACGGCTGAATGTTCTGCTTGAACTGCTTAGTAACAGGTACGACTAGTTTGCATCCGTCCTGGACAGGAGGACATTTATGCCACATATGTTCATCCATGCATAACTGCTGTGCAAGCAAAACAGATAAACCTGTAAAAAATTGTACATTTCCATAGAGACAGAAAATAATAGGAGTTGTAACTTCTAAAGGAATTCTAATTTTATTTTTAATAAGAAAGGGGGATGGTGGTGGTGCTGGGGAGAGTGTTGGGTCAGCTGAAACCATAATCTCGCCTCAGGCAATAAAAAGGTTAGCGCTCTGGTTGCACGTGCAAAACAGCAACAAAAATTAGGAGGAAATTAAACTGCCTCTTGAATTCCCCCTTGGTGCTTTAAATGCGCTGCACTTTAGAGAGAAATGCATAAACGCATGCTAATTTTGTCACTTGTCAACACCTTTAAGCGCTGCTGAAGCATAACCTAAACTCTGCAAGCTGCCATCTGAGACTGACAGAGATGCAAGCGTGTGGAGAAGGTGCAACAAAGTCATCTGGCTTCAATCTGCAAAAAAGTGACACTTTCGGAATTGTGAATGTCACACCTCCCCGCGTTTGACAGATCAAAGACGAACGTAAAGGTGGATTCATTGCAAATTTATGACAACTTTCTTGCCACTCTGCTTTGAAAGTTGGTGGTGTGAGCGTGGATGGAGGGGAGGTGGGGAGAGGTTTGAAACCTTCAATGGGACTCAGGCAACCTTTAATGTAATATTCAACAAACCAGCAGCATCTGGCTATCCATGTGGATCTGTGTTTCATTGCTATCTCTGGTGTATCCCTAAACTGTATTATATCAGAATATCCTCGGGCATCCATAGTACAGCTGGGAGAGAGAAAAAAAACAAACAAAAGAAGGTGTGTTTTCTTTTTTTTTCTCCTCCCAAAGTACTAGTGTGTTACACGGTCATGGCAGCCGAAACCGACTAATGTCAGGATGTTAACAGAAACTGAATTGCTCATGCAACAATACAGAGATCCCATAAGGAGGCGGGAGCATCAACAGCAGCTCTCACACCACTCGCATGAATCTTTGATGGCACAGGAAACTTACACCAAGACTCACACACAGAGCCTCAGACGCCTACCGCGCAGAATCCTCTTCCTTATAAGACTGTCATAACAGATCAGCCGGCATTGACTCATAGAAATACTTCTAAAAATAAAATGTGTGGTTGGCAGGATGGAGAGGAGCTGAAAACTGATCCAGCAAGTCATAACACTGGGAAAATAATTGTGACTAGAAATTTACAATTTTTGAATTAATTACCTTGATCATGGACATCGCACGTGTCCAGAAGCATAGAAACAAACACGTGTCCAGAAGCATAGAAACAAACACCTAAGGATGTGCAAAAATGTGCACAGCTCTGAGGGCTAAATGTTCTCTGAAGCAACAAGGGAAAGCGTCACCTGTCCAAGACAGCAGATACAGTGAAGGACAGCCATGGGATCCGGTTTCTGATTAAACTGATTTTCTGTTCAACATCGACTTGTAAATCTACAAGACAACAACAGAGTCCCCTGGTTCATGTTGGTCTTTGACATGTTTAATATCTGAGGAGTAACACATAAAACCTCATAAGTGACTTGTAAAAATAATATCACCCTTCTTCAGTGAATTATTTTTATACTAAAAGGACAAATATTTTTTGAAATGCTAAAAATATGCTAAAAAAAAAAAAGAATCCACCAGCAAGAAAAATTAAATCACCAAAAGAAATATTTGTCACGGAAAAGAACAAAGCAATTCGAGAATGAGGAGTGTTTTTTTCCGGCTTTTAGATTAGAAACTAAATTTCTACATAAAAAAGAAACAAATGAAGAGCATCTTTTGACATTTTACTGCCAAACCGAGAAGATGATCAATGAAGAACTATCCACTGTTAACCTGACACATCTCTATGGTTTACACTATAAATCATTTATACTATATGGGCAGTTGCTCAGGGTGGCATTAGAAAGCGGTGGGGGAGGCAACCAAGAACTAGAAAAGAAATACATCTCATATGTCAGTGGTCTCCTGAACACATTTGGTACTATATGCAAGTATAGCAAGCTTGTAAAAATGTTTATATTTCACCCCAAATTCGTTCTCATTAACTACGTACATTTGTTTTTCTTGCTTTATATATTGTGTTTTATTTTGGTGGAGAAGCTTTTATTTTCTTATTTCCTGTTTCCGCATCACATCCTGTGTGTGTTCAAGCTGCCTGTTTGTGTATTAAAATGTTGAAAACTTATGTTTTCTAAACTCACAGCTTTTTATACATTGTTGTTAAACTGATTTTATGTTTGGCACAGCACTGTATTAGGTTTTTAATTCCCAGGTTAGTGGTATTTATCGAGTTTTACCACGCAAATGTGATTATTTTTGTTCTTGTGACTGTCTAAGGTGTTTGTGGGGAAGCCAGAACCCAAGAACTACTGTGCTGAAAATATTCTGGTTTTGAACAGAATAAAGTTGCCCTGTTGGCTGCAATTCTCCCACGGCCATCGTCTGCTGATTTTTTTAGGCCATTACACACAACAGATGAGTCAGAGGAAGTCGGCTACCTGTGCACAAGTAGTGGAATACGTTTTTCTTAGTTGCTATTGAGTACTGGGAGACTACAGTACCTGCTTTCTGCTGCAAGTCTTTAGAATATAATATATTAAAGGAGAGCATAATAATTAGAACAACCATGTCACTGCTGTACAATTACAAATACAGATGCACATGTAATGTATTAATGGAACAATCATTCGGCATCTGAAAATCCCTCTGATGAGCATTGTTTTGGTGAGCATCAGCTAAGGCAGTCAGTTAAATACATTTGTTCTGCTCCTACGTCTAAATGATAAGGCTGCAGTCGAGCCTTTTTGTATCAGTAACAGAGCATAAACACATCAGCCGCTGGCTGCTCATGTAATCTGGCACCGGCTCCAATGGCCGAGTGAAGTGGAGTTGAAGAGTGAGGCGAGCACTCATAAAGCTAAATTTACTCCAACACTTTAACCCCAACATCCTTACAAATTCTGTTAGACCTTCTGAACTGCTCAGTGAGCCATCAGCCTGCAATTAACTATGCAAATGATCAGCGAGTTTTTATCATAGCAAGATCTCTGAGGAGCGATCCAAAAGAAGAAGGACCGAGGTAGAGAATTTGTTAGGCTAATGCATGTTTAAAGTAAAGATGCTGTACATAAGAAATTGTAGGTTATTTTTTCATAACCTCACATCTTTGCATCTTATTACACTTAGTAAAGTGTTTCTGAATTTGTGGAAATAAACTTTCCAAAATGGTAACAGAGCACAAACAGCTGGACTAATGTAAAGTTCTAAGTTGAGAACTTCTGTATTTTTGAGAACCTGCATATGAATAATAATAATTTTTTTTAAAATTAAAGTTCGCTAAAACAGTTTAAAATATAAACTATATAACGTGCTTATTTTTTGAACCCACATCAAGGAGAATTAGACAGATCCAAAAGGAAAATTACAGAGCATCACAGTACTTGAAGGGTGTCCCTAATAAAGTGGTCGGTGAGTGCTTCATGGTCAATTGTCTCAGTACATACACAGTGCAGATTTTTTTCAAGTTTCAGCCTTGAAACATTTGGCTGAGAGAATGCTTTATAGCTACACAATTGTTTCTGTAGAAAAACTACAAAGATATAACTTAGCATGTCTCTCCGTTTCAGGTTGCGTTCAAACTAAACCCAACCTGAACAATTAGATATCTACCGATATTTAATTTAGATGTACCTCTCAGAGGCGACTGTTCGATCAATGTCCATTCATATTGTCTGTGAAACTGCTGCTCAAAGAATCACCTGTTAAATCCTTTGCAGCACTGTTAAAACAGATCGCTTTATGTGAAGTTTCAGCAATTAAAATCGTCACATTTCCAACTCATTAAGTGATGAAAGAATAACACTGACAAAAACGGGCAAAAAGAAGGTCTCAGGCATTGTTGTACTAGAAACACATAGTTTGCTTCTCAAATGAACCAAGTCACTGACGTGTAGCAATCTCTGTGCTTGTAAGGTGGCCTCTGCATCAAAAGGCTGTTTCCTTCCTAAGAGTATTAATTGAGTCTTGACACTGTTTTACTTCTAATTGAGAATCAGTTTCCAGCAACCTAATCTGAAACAAAAATAATAATAATCCTGGATAAACAAACTTTCTCTGCTTCTTATCTTTCCCATGAATGACTTTATGATGATTGGAGTATTAGAGAAGAAACCTCACCCCAGAGTACGGGAGCTTTCATCCCCTTGCCGTTGCCACAGCGGGCATCTCTTCATTGAAATCTACGTTCAGTTAGAGTATTGTGTCCTATTTAGTGGTCCATACAAGAAGAGTCTGTCCCACTTCCTATTTTGTGTTGACTCGTCGCTGTGCTGATCTGAGGAGGGGAGTAATTAAACATGAAGGACCCAGGAGGAAGCGCCATGCCTGCCTATGTATAACTGAAACAATTTAGCAATGTGCAATATCATTTTCTGACAATAGTAAACAGACCAGTTTGAGCTCTTGTTTGGGTCCCAGAAAGTTATTCTGCTTGACAACTGAACTGACCTAGTCTGATTTCTGAATTTAGATAAGAAATTGGTTAGAGACTGCTGCAAATGGGCCAGTGATGCAATCACAAATAGTCCTTTAAAGTAGGACACTAACCAATGGATTTGATTCTTGTGTTGGTTTTGATGCTCTATTGGTCAAAGTGCAGCAGAATGAACACAACAGGTCACTACAAATGCAATCTCAAACAGGACAGAGCAAAAAATTTTGTTCGGAAATGAAAATACGTTTTCCTAGCAAAAAAGTGTTTTAGCAGTGGGAGATAAAAATTTAGTTTTACATGCATCTCAATGCGAACCACGATGATCTCAAGTCAATTTTCCCAGGTTCATTTTGCTAATCTTAGTCAAACCAGAGCTCAGGATCGTCCAAGTGGAGAAACTGGACAGTTTGTGGTGAACAACATCAGAGTCACTGAGAAACGGATAAGCAAGAAACGCAGTCAACACACTTTGCACTAAAGAGAAAATGACTTTGACAAGAGCTACACAGGCAAATACAAAATGCAAGTTGTCAAAAAAAAAAGAGATGATTTTTTTTAGGAAAAAATAAACATGAAAAACTGTATACTAATTGTGACACTGCTGCTAAAAATTCCCACACAAATGTTCCTAACACTTTATCTTTACACAATGTTCCACCACTCTCCGTGAGCTACAGCATCTCAGCTGCTAAAAACCAGAGCAACAGGAGACGGTCCAACTGGCAAAACATAATATTAAAATGCACAGTGTGATTGCCTGATTGCCTGTTACAAACTGCAGCATCCTACCAGATACTGAATCCAACTCATCATTTGCTGTATTGCACATAATGATATAGTGATGACAACTCAAATTCAATATTTTGTGCAATTCTACATATTACGTTTTCACCCTGAGTCAAAAGAAAGACAGATGGTGGTGACTGCCACCGTCAACCTTTCCAGGATCAATTTGTACGCGCTTTAACAAGTCATTTTCCTCCTTCTAGTCACAACCTATGGGTAAGAGAAATGTGAGTGAGAGTCTCCAGTAAATAATAAATACCAGATGGTGTTTGCTTTGAGTTAGTTTGGCGTGACCAGGGGTAATATGTCATTTTTAATAATATCTTTAAGTGGGTTTTGGAACAAATGCAAAATAAACAGAAAAAAGTATGCAATACAACATTTTCAGAAAACAATATACAATTTAAATATGTTGTAGGTGAGATTTGGTACTGTATAATTAGAGAAAATACTGAAGTCCGTAGGTTCAAGTACATTTGAATACAGGATGGATATTCCTTAAGGGATCTGCGCTAGCCATTCTTTCAGTGGTTGTAATGTTATACTTCATTAGTATGGTTTTCCAGCTGGTAAGATTTTTCCTATCATTCTAAATATCATGCAAGACCACCTTATACTTTCTTGCCTTCAGATGGAAATGTAAAACTGAGTTAAATCATTATGCTGATTTCCACTTCAGTCAGCAGAGGGGCAAAGTTTCTCCAAGCAGGTAACATTTTAATTTAAAGCATCATTTTTGGACAAATTGCACTATTTTCAGATTTCAGTAGATCATTGGCTGGATTTTTCAGAAAGGGGGAAAAGGAAATTGGATGCATTTCCACATCCTTTTAAAAATGTCTGTGGGGGGGATCATTAACTCATTACTCTCAAGGACTTTTAGGGATATCTGAGCTCTATTGGGACAGTTCTGCTGCAGCCTCTTAAAAATCCCACTTCACACAGTCTTTGTAAATTAAGTGATATGAGGGTCTAACATATGCTGCAGCCTACAGCAGATGCCAGAGTGACTGTTGACATTTAACCGGCTTCATATTATAAGTGTAAAAATCCACCTAAGTAGTTCTATAGTAGAAGCTGGAGAAGCAGAAAAATCGCAAAGTTTCACCCTTAAGATGTGAGAACAAACCAAAGTTTCAAGTTGAGTTGCTTTTCCACTGTTAATCTAAATGTCGATTAAAAACTGCTGGCCTCTTTGAAACACCTCCATCTGTTTACCAGAGCTGCTCGCGACCCGCTCTGACCCTCAGCGGAACACCACTGACCTTTGATGTGCTCGTTCACGACGCTCTCCAGACGCTCCAAGCGCTCCATAATCCTCAGCGTCTCCCCTTTGCCGTCCTCCTCCAACCTTCTGTCCGTCTCCCCGCCGCCGCCGCCGCCGATCTCCGCAACTTTGCCCCCGGTGTTGGCCACGTAGTTGGTGATCCAGCCGACGTACAGCAGGCACACGATGTTGGTCATGCCGCTCAGGATCACGCACGTCGACACCAAAGTTTTAGTTCTCCTTGAGCACAACATCGCGACATCCCTCCACGGGCTCCCTGCGCGCCGGCAGGTGGATTGAGCGGAACACGCACTCGGGGATAAGTGTGTCCAAAAACGCGCGGCTCAGCTCAGCTCGTCTCCGCGCTCTGCTACATTGACAGAATGCTCCAAATGCGTCCAGCCGCCGTAATGAAAGTCATCTGACTATATGATTCAGAGAGGAGCCCACGCTGTGTAAAGCCGGAGAGCCACGCTGCGCTCAGCCGCTGCAAAGATGTGAAACACAAGCCAGCAAATCCCCCCCTGTTGCCTCCCGTCGGGCCAATCACAGCAGAGGAGGCGGGATCTGCTGGCCTCTGCCGGTCCCCCCCCCATCACATCACAGCTGGAGCGCACAGATGAAGGCGCAGGGGGAGGAGGGTAACGTATGGACGCAGAAATGCAATCGACCGGAGCAGATACGGAGCCGCTGGATGCAATTCAGACAGAGTCCGGTGGATTTAAAGGTAACAGGTGGTTTGAGGAGAGCGCGAAAGTACAGGAACATCTCATTACATGAGAATATTGTAGAGAAGTTCAATAGTTTCTCTCTTTTACATATTCGCTATTGTTGGTCTGAATAATGGTATGTTACATCCAATGGGAAGCAAAAAAATAATAATTATTAGGATCAAGCAAATAGAAATGTGAAGGTAATGTGCTCTCCGTGTTATAGCAACACAATCACAGTCATCATCATCATGCAGGCATACACCCTGCAAATATGTAGAGTAAGCTAAATAAAATGTCATTGCTAAAGAAGCTGGCCCATCATAGAGCATGGTAATGGAAAGTTGAGTGGAAGGAAAATGTGGTGTAAAAAACAAAAGGGAGTGCATGCAACAAAGAAGCAGCCTTGAGACGATTGTGTAACAAAGTTCTTTGTGGGAAAGATTCACTTGGTGCACTTTGGAGCAGGAGTACTTCAAGACCCGACTAACACAAGTATCAAAGTATTTTTCACCAGACATTGTTCTTTAGGAAGACTAAAACAAGTTAAATATTTTTGAATGACAAATGAATGTACATAATTTACTTAATTTTTTACCTTTTTTAAGGCTGGTTCTCCACCAACAGCGACTAAGTTTGAAATCAACCTTTATAAGTCATAGGTGCTCCATTTAAAATGCTGCATCTTTACATATTTAATGACTTTTTTTTTCTTTATCTGGCAAACGCCCAGACAGACAACAAGACAAGATGTTTTTTTTGTAGACCAATTCTCATTCTGTCCTGTCAAACAAAAGCTATTGGACAAAGTTTGCCTTCTCATTTGCATCCACATCCCTCCTTCCTGAAATTTGTCCTGAGCACACACACACACACCCATGCACGCTGACTGTATATTTGTGATCTGACCACCTAAGGAGCTTACCTGAGAGCAAGAGCAACTTCAGAGCTTTACACCACTAGCAGATGGATCTTGCAGTTAGGCCCTTCAGGCTGCTGCTTTCATCTTTGTCTTTCATCCGCTGCTCCGCCGATCAGACAGACATCCTCGCAGATTCACACACGTGGCACAGAATCGAAAAACTCGCCATTCACCCAAGAGCGCCCTTGCATATTCCGCCACGTCGCCCAGGGTGTACATAATGCATTAGGTGTGAGATATTAAGGCTCTCTGCTCTTTGCTTTTTCTTTTCAATCTCATCTGACCGGCTAACTGTCACTTTGCTCCTTTTCTGTTTTGCTGTATTTTCATTTTGACTAGATAAGTCAGGCAAAAATATTACTGATTTCTTTTGTGCTTGAAGTGAAAGTAAAAATATAGTACATCATTTACATTTTACTTTTTAAAAAATATATATATATAAAGAATTTCCACTTAGAGGGGGGAACATTTCTAAACATTAATTTACTATTCTTGCTTCCGATTCACAGTTTAGATCTTGACTTTGAATAGACCATTTAAGTTTGAGAGTAGGTATTGATTTAAACGAGGGCGATTCGACTCCAGTCCTCAAGAGCTCTGGAGTGTCACAGAGCTTTTTAGATGTGTCCCTGGTCCAATAGACTTCCTCAAGTTCTCCACAGTTCTGCTAACCTGATTATTCGACCGTTGATGTAGAGACACACCTAAAAGTTGCAGGTCATTGGCTCTGGAGGATTGAACACCCCTGATGTAAACCTGTAGCTCTGGATGTATTTTTAGTCTTTCCCTTGCTGGAAACTTCACCTCTGGTCTTGTCCGGAATCCTTTGGTTCTTCTAAGAGGTTTTCTTCCAAACATTTAAACCAACTTTTCTACCCCCCACCACAGCATGATACTGAGTTATACCATAGAAGAGTTGTTCCCAAACCTGGTCCTCAAATACCGCTGGGTGGCATGTTTTAGGTATCTCTGTGCTTAAAAGAATGGCTTAAAAGAATGGGTGATTCTGCAACACTTGGCGTCTGCAGAGAAGGTCAGTCATATGATCAGGTGTGCTGGAACGGAACAGAGACATGCAGGGCAGCGGTACTTGAAAAGCAGGCTTGGGAAACACTGCCACAGAAACAGTGCATTCAGTGAATGTAGGTTTCAGGCACAAATAGTGTTGTTTTGTCCAGAACGTTTAATATAGATCATATTTGACCAGAGGTCCTTTAACTCGCATGTTTTCCTCACATGTCACCTACATGGTTTGTTTTGTCAAACTGCAAACTTTTTTTTGGTTTTCTTTCAATAAGAACTTTGTGTTTGTCATTACTTCAAAGACTGGCAAACACCAACCACCACACTAACAACTAATCCCAGGTTGATTATTCTGTCGACAGATTTTCCCACCTGAGCTGTGGATCTCTGCAGCTCCTGTAGAATTACCATAGGTGTCTCAGCTGCTCTCAATAATGCTCTCTTGCATTAACGTAAAGTTTTGATGCTCTGCCGTGTTTTGGTAGGTTTGCTGATGGATTTCTTGGTTTTCATGACACTGTTTGTTCAATAATATCTTGCTGACCTCTGTGACCTTCACAGAACAAATGCATTATGTCGAGAGCGCACAGCGGCAGACTGCCTTTATTAATTAGACATCTGAAAGCTTTTGGTTTTGTTGCATTTTATTTCAAGGTTTCTAAGCAGAAAGGACTTGATACATATCCACACCACATTCTTTTGATTTTTATTTTCTGTTTCCCTGTTGCTCGCTCACGTGGAATTCAACTAAAATATGATGATGTTTTGGATTCAATGTGACAAGAACGATACAAAAAACATTCATATATTGAAATATATAAGAAAGCCTGACTATACATTATATGTGAGAAGAGGAAGAAGCAAACATTCTGAGCAATAAAAGCACATTATAAAAATGCTCTGCATAATCTAAATCTAAATCTATAGGTAAAAGCATTAAATTAAAAAAAGGTTAAGCAGCTGAATCTGATGGAGGTGAATCTTGTCTGAATAACTTTTTATGGACCACAGTTTTTTATTTTTTTTATGTGCAGAGAAATAATTTAATTTTTATCCCCAGAACTCTTTCTCTGGCCTTTGATTTTGCCTGGGCTATTGGATCATTTGAACATTTAATGAAAAGGGAGAGGATGAACAAGAATATCCCAAACTGGTAGAGCTTTGATCAAACAACTCACAGCCATCAAGAGTGAAGCCAAGACCGCGTAATCTGTTTTGAAGAAAAGTCAGAGAGCTGGACTTTAAGAATCAGACTAATGTTAAGAGCAGTGAAGACTGAACAGAAGGATATCTGGGAATTTACAGATGGTTTTGGGCCGAGTAAGACCAACTCTGACTCATTTCAGACAGGCAAAGATCGTACTTTTAGTCCAAAGTTTGCACAGAATCTGAACTCACTGGTTAAACTTCAACATGTTGTTGGATTTACAATGATGGTTATGCAAGCCAAAATACAAAACCTTCAACTTAAAAGTAAGCTGGGAGTAAATCTGTTGAGTAAATGTGGCAGAACAGAAAGTGCAATGTTTTCTCTTGGAATGTAACAGAGCGGAAGCATACAGAAAAGAAACATTACACTAAAAGCTGCATTTAACTACATTTCTTGATTAAATGAGCTGTTACTTTGCTGCAACACTGGACGTCTTTGACATGAATCACTTAAATAATGACTGAACTCCTTTTTTTGTGTGATTCTGTAAGGATTTCTGTTGCTTTAGGAACTACTGCAAAGTAAGAAGCATCTGTATCCTAAAAGCTTACGCAAGGAGTCACTGTCACCGAGCAGTATTGATTTGGAAATCAATACAATGACAAACTCATATCCATCTATCCATTATCTTACACGCTTATCCCTAATGTGGTCGTGAAGAGTGCTGATGTCTATGTCCAGCAGCCAACAGGCGAGAGGTTGCGTCACCCTTCACAAATTGCCAGTCCATCGCAGACACACTCATAAATTAAAGAAGAATAATCTCCATTTATGAAGAAGCAATGCATTTCCAACTTCAGCTCAGGTATTTGTTTTTTATTATTAGTTTGATGATGATGGCTTGCAGCGAATGAAAATCCAAAATTCAGTTGCTAAGACACACTGAACCACCAGGAGATAAAGATGACCAAACGCAATAAATCCTAGTCAGAAGAATGTGTATTTAAAGACCGACACAACCTTTAAAAGGTTACTTTTACATCTAGCTTTAGTTTCTTGTCTTAAAATGTATCTATTGCAGATGTGCAAAAACTCATACTAGAAGTGCTTTTTTTCTCTATTCACCACGTTTTTCATGTACTTTTCTGCTTGCCCTTTGAGAAACATATTTAGTACATCTTGCAATGATTTACTGATACAGATGAAATGATCAAATCCATATAGTGTTTGGGTCCCTACAGGTTGGTCCCCATATCACAGGACTGCATGCAGCTGCCTGATTTCACCTGATGGTTGAGTTCAACTGTGCAGTGCGAACTACAGTCATGTGACTTTGTTGTTAGGTTTGCTGAAAAGCAGGAGCTTTTGCTGGAGCACAGATCTGGATCTCTGGTGAAATGAAAAATAATTGTGGAGGAGGAACTGTCAAAATTTCCTTTCCATTTTGGCATGACATCTCACTTTCATAGCAGCGGATGCCATTTCTCTGAATGGCTCTGACAATATAGAGCTGATTATGTGGGGCCATGCCCGAGTGCAACAAGGGCTTAATTAAATCAGTTTGTGAGTGGATCAATTGAAAAGCCCTCTGTGGTGAAAAGCGTTTGCTCTGACAGAAAGGATGAGAGCTGCAGCCCCCTGTGCAGCAAGCTAATAACCTTATAAGCTCAGATGAATGACAAAGAAGAACTGAACCATGAAGGTTGGACGATGAAAATATCAAACTTTTTCTTTCTTTAGGAACTTGGCTTTTCCTTTTATTAGCATCTGGAATTGACTATCAGAGCTTGGCAAAAAAAAAAGAAGTCACTTTATTGGAGCTGTAAATGTGTGGTTTTGTGTTTAAACGTGTTATTTTCTAAATCTGCTGAATAGAAAAGGCAGCATCTCTGCAATCACATTTCTTCTTTATCACCTGCTGCACTTTACATCAAATGCATTTGCTTCTAAATACCAAGCTGAAAAGGAGGTTTGCTGAGGATTTTACGGTCCTTCTGTGCTCTTAGGTTATTCACAGAGTAAGACTGAGGGCATATTTAATAATTATCTTTTGTTTCATTACCAAAACAGCATGTATGCACAGATGTGCAACCGCACATGTGAATTATTTTTACTACACCATAAAACAATACCAGCTGTGCAAACCCTATCGAATTTTACCCTTATGAATCTTACTTATGAATGAAGACGTGATATTAGACTTGCTTTAGAAAGGTTTTCAGCTCTCAAGCATGGCTGCTAGACACTAGGGTTTGTATATGAAATGGAATTTTTTAAAATGTACTTTCATCATATCTCGACTTTCCATGTTTGTTCTCATCAACCTGTCAAACTTTGGTTTTCTTTGGCCCATTTCTCTCTTGTGCCTGACATTTGTTCAGTTATTCAAATATATAATGTAATGATTCCTTTAAAATTAAACCTAAATCATTACAATTTTTTTCTTTCTTTAGATTGCTGACAGTTTTTCTTTGGTTTTAACTCTTGTTTTCAAAGTTGTGACACTGTTTCTTTAAATACATAGTGCCCTTGAGGCAGAGTGTTTTCACACTTTTAATTGACTTCAAAGCTTAAAGCCATAGCACTATTTAACACATTAAATCAATACATCCCAAATCATCAACCAGACCTGTCTGATGAGCACAGTTAGAGCAAATTATTATGACCAGCTCTTTTCTAAATCGGGCAATTTTACAGTAATATCATACTTTAAATTTCAAACTGAACTATGGATCTGTTTCTGTGTTCACACAGTTTGGCAGCTGTAGTCTGTGGCTTAACAACTCATACTTTAGATTTACTACTTGAGATGGTGACCAGCTTACCAGCGCACATTTGACATTTATATTCCAAAGTAGATGAACATCAATTTTATTAACCTTTGGATGGGAAATGCCTGATGTGTACCGTCTCTGCAAATAATTAAAAGACAAGGAAAATATTCAGAAATTACAGTGGTGGGGTTTGATGAAATGGTTAAAAGAACTTGTAAAACTCACAGACTAGATAATTCCCTTTAAATGGCAATCAGACAACCCAAAGCTGAAAGGCTCAAGTTGGACGGATCTGCTGAAAGAAACACTTCCTGTTTGAAAACTGACGCTGTGGCTCCAGAAGAGATTAATCTCCTTGATGAATGCCTGTTTCTATTGAATGACCATATGTTTGATTGCACACAAAAAAGCCAAAAGTAGAAAAATATTTATATTTAAAAATGTGCCTGCTGACTTGAAGTTGGCAAATTATTCTAAAAAAAAATTGTTTGAACAATAGGAGCTAAAAATGATGTGGAAGCCTAAGTTGTTGATTTTTCTTGACATCTTGCCATTGAAATTCTTTTAAAAAGAATAGTTACATTTGCTGCTGAATAAGGTAAAAATCCTTGCTGTAGCTTTTAGAATATATGATATCTTCAAGGTAAGCATGCAATCTTCATTGAAGGTCGAGCTAATGGAAAGAATGGGTAGTCACCATGGTGACATATACAAAAGCAATGTAAAATCTAAAAATGATATGCAACTATAGGCTTGACAAGCAGGAACTAAGAGATACTCAGTCACAGGAAGTGCAAAGAGACAAAAAAGCCCAAGAAAAACAAGCAGAAAGTATTTTACTTCATCCCTCCTTGAATCTCATGTCAGTGACCTAATAGTATCAAAACCTCAACTCAAGCTCAAGTTTAGATGTCTTTGTTTATGCCACAATCAACTGTAGTGATTTGTCTAAATTAGAATTGGGAGTGCAAATCTGAATTTATGACATTTCGAGACGATATGCACAGGTTCACATGTATACATGTTTCATAATATATAATCAAGTATCCTTTTACAAAATGCAAAGAGACTTCATATGTGGCCTTCAGATCGTGTTTTCTGATGATTTCCTGACCCACATCCAGAATTGTTGGAGGGACACAGAATGACAATGTGAAAGCTGTAAATACAATGTCATGCAAAACTGAGAGTGACTTCCAACTCAGTGGCTCGGCAGCATGTGGAAGGGAAGAGGAGCGGTAAGCGAAGGGCAAATACTGAGATAAGCAAAGTCTTCAACCTGGTAGACATGTTTAGGTGAGTTAAAAAGTAAGTAAACCAACTTAACTGCTTTCTTTCCTCAACACAATGGGTCTGGCTGTACCAGGCCAACCACTCCTTTCAACAGAGATGCTCTGAAGAGACACAAACTCACACCCAGACACCAGAGTCATGACACATCAATCTTCTGGCATAAATATGTGATCATAATAAACTACTCTACACTTAGAAATGTCATAACAATTTTAAATTGATTGATCTTTCTGACATACCAGATTTTCAGGCATAGTAGAACAAAATGTTTTACAGGGTTAGGCTTTAGGGAACTCATTATCATGAGCCTGCTTTATTCGTTCAAAAACCAGATTTGATGTTTGAATCAGTCTGCTTTTGTCATGGCTGAATTTGTACAAATATCTTTTGAGCTATAGTAATATTATGACATTGTTTGCTCAGGCATTTCTGTGTGTAATACACACAGATGGTGCACAAACTGGAGAACCACTCGAAGATTTTAAAGAAGACAAAGCAAGATAAATAAACTAGTCAGTTTGCCACAAAAAAAGGAGATCAAATCAAAGCTTACCATCCTTCCTTATTTCTTCTTAAAAAATTTATTTAAAAAATTTAAAGCTGTTCGGTCTGAAGCACTGAATTAAGCTAACAATATTTAAGCAAGTGAACTATTTTAATTAATTCCATCAAATTTTTTTCTTGAGTTTGATTTGATGCAGGTGAATTGGTGGAGCAACTCATAAATCATCATAAAATCTAGTGCCGCGGTTGCCAACCAACATATGGCTGATTAGTGTGGTGAGATACAGAAATATGTGATTAAGTCCAACAATGGTGTCTGTTACCTCCTCTAGTTAGTTGTCTGTCTCGCAGTTCAAGCAATGGTGTTGCGTCAACAAAAAAAAACACTCTGTGAGTTCTTCGTAACCAGACTCCATCCACAAACTGATGTTTATTTTCCTAAGAGTTTTTTTTTAAACTCTTTGTGATCTTTGTCCACAAGAAAACTAAATTTTAAAGGACCCAAAGCATATTTTTAAAAAATGGATTCCAGAGCAAAAATTTCACCCATGTCTTTTCATGTGGACAGCAAAAAAGCATTTTGTGAAAACCCTTAAGCATTACCTCAACCTCCGACTTGATTTGCAACTCCATACAAGTCATACAAAACCACTACGACGGTATAATGGTGTAACACATGTTTGTGGTGGTTCTCCAGCTCTACAAAAGATGGCACACATGTTTTGTTTGCTTGCCATGTTTAGCGCCACTTGCTGGTCTTGGGGATTTCTTTGTTTTTCTGTGTGGATGAAAGCGATACTGAAAATGGCCCCATGTGGACGCAAATGTTTTTGAAAATAACAACCTGTTTCAGAAAAAAAAACTGTGGAGAGGGCTTTAGAAAAATGAACTCAGTGCTTTTAATGGTTTTAAAATGGTCATGCAGTGTGCAGCTGAAGGAGAATGACCAGAAGATGCTTGTTATCTTTTGTTAAAACTAAGGACTAATTTAAGCTTTTTAACCCTCATTAACGGTTGTAGACATGTTGACATGGCCTAATGACATTCATTCAACACCAGAGCATGAGTTCAAGGAATGTATGAGTAAGATAACTTAAATTAATTACAGAATAATCAGTCTATTCATCTCACTTCTCTTTATCTCACGACTCTGAAAAATGTTGTCTGGCCTCTCATATTAATCTCCCAAATGACTAGTTCTGAAGTGAATATGCACTATAT
>CAEGAF010086435.1:0-12807 GCA_903067075.1 Micropoecilia bifurca | reverse complement strand
GTTTAGCTTTCTGACCGTCATGCTAATCCGGGTGAGTGTTTGTAGCTGTGCGCTGCTTTACCTGCTGTCTGATCCTCTATATGTCTTTTTTACTGCAGTGAGCCTCGATGTAGCCAAACTCCGTCAAGTATGGCTACATTGTTTTTAAGTCGTATTAGCTTCGTTGTGTTGATGCATTTTGATCTGCTTCACCCCACGTGCTTCAATTTTCCGCCGCAACACGCAAATGTCCCCATTCACTCAGTGCGTTATAGTTCCACATCGCTTAGGATTTGTTGCTGCGCGTTTGCGCAGAGTGAATGAAAGAGGAGACCAGCTGCACAGGCAGGCTGAGAAATGAGATGCAGGGGATCGGTATCGGCAACAGAGCCAATGATCGCTGATCATGCCCTTTTTCACGGAAATCGGCCCGATTGTGATCGGTAACCGATCGATCAGCACACCTCTAATAAAATATATTAAGAAAAGGGAAAATGACAGCCATATTTTTTTTTATCAATTCCATTCAAAAACACTTTATCTTCCCTAAAGGGAGATTAAATGGTGTAACTTATATCATTCAAGTATGGAAAAAAACTTACATTGCATTTTTTTCCCAACCCTCTGATATATTTAACCATATGAAAAAATACAGGAGATTTCAACAGATGACTTGAATAAGACCTCAAGCTACACTGCACTTTTGCCAGCTTGTTGACAATTAATCTGCACTCATCTTACCTCTATGTGAATATTACAAGTATGATGTTTGTCCGTATTTGGGAGTTCATTTTTTTGTTAGATTTGCACTATATTAGAATATTGTGCACTAGTGAGAATGTTGGTAAATATTGTGATGATGGTATCAGTTGCCATATATACCAAATTTCTTCTCTCCTGTCCTTCCCATCTGAGCTTCTATCACTTTGTGAGCGCTAGCATTCGGGTAACAGCCCTATGCAAGTATCTCCAAAGAACTGTTGTGGAACGTGATGCTGTGGGCAGGAAGGATCTCCTGTAGCAGTCAGTCTTGCAACAAATCTGATGAGGCCTCTGACTGAAGGCCGTTCTTGTATGAGAGTTATGATAACGAACTCTGGGAAGGAGAAATTATATACATCAGTAACATGTCCTGGATTATGCAATTAGCTGCTAGCAAGCACTGCTGTATGATTAGAAAGCCGAGCAGAGAGATGTTGAAGTAGGGGATATGATCTTTGTCTACTAAGATTGATGGAAGAGAAGGTTTGACCTTCCTCCTTCTCTCTCTGCCCGAAGTCTCCTTTTTCAACTCCTCAGGGAATTGAAACTCTAAGGTGCTAATCAGCTGCTTCCAGTTGTTAAAACACCTTGTTGCCAGTTACACATCAAAACTGTTCAAAAGTAAAATGGAGCAGAAATCCTTCCAGCTGCACAGCATCCAAAATCAAAAAGAATAACTGTCTAAACACGCAATGCCTCAACCAAAACCATTGCAAACAGTCGTAACAAAAAGAGTGAAATCTAAAATAGCTACTCCAACATGCTGCCATCGCAACTCTAGAAAATCGGTCTTAAAACAAGAGACTTTCATGTTTTTGTTTAGCATAAAGAGAAATCTGCTGGAATTTCTTCTTAAAATTCTCTTTTAAAAGACCAACTCCATCTCAAAATTCCCAGATGTACGAAACGTAATCTATTTATTCGCAAAACTGCTCACATTAGCGTCTGATAGGTAACGCCTATCCTAAAATCAACCAGTCTGGGATTTAAAAAAAGCAAAGACAATGGGGGATGCTGATGTGAGGTTTGAAGAGCAAAGTGCTGTAAATATCTGTGGCAAATAGTTCTCACTCAGTTGCCTCTCAACTGATGCCCTTTGCTCAATTCCTTACTTTTTTTCACCCGTCTTGCCTTTAAACTTGACCACCATGACGGTGATGTTGTCAGGGCAGCCGCGGTAGAAGGACTGGAGGACGATGCTCTTGGCTCCGAAGTGCGGCTCGTCCAGTCGCTCCCTGATAAAGCGGACTGCCTCCTCATTGCTGAAGGTGTCCCACAGGCCATCCGAGGCAAGGATCATGAACTCCGGCTGCAGCTTGTTGAGGTCAAAGGACATGATGTCGGGGTTGGGGACGATCACGTTGAGGTTTTTCAGTGGGTAGTCGCCCAGAGAGCGGGACATGGCAAGGATGCCCTGGACGCGCCACGAACCGTTGAAGCTGATGAAACCGCCTGCGGAGGAACCAGTGGAAAAAAAATGGTATGGTTAAGAATGTCGGGGTGATTGACAGAAAAGTGAAGAAGAGCACAAATGCTCATTGATTGGTACATTGATTCTCCAATTCTGGAAATGATCTTCAGGTGACAGAAGGCTGACTTTGTCAGTGTCTTTATGTGGCTCTGCTTTATGTGGCTCTGAAGGTTCAGGTCTGAGTTTGTCCACACCAAGATTTCAGACATGATCTCTAGTTTCTAGCTGTAATATCTGAAGCTGCATGCTGACTCTTGACCCTTCCTCTTTAAGTCCAAACATAATAGCTGTTTTGACTCTCAGAAGTGTTTGCGTTGGATGTGTTTCAGTCCATGTCATGTCCTGGTAAAACAGCTGGATCTCGTCTATAGCTCTGGGATCTGAAAAAAGGGAACTGCTCTAAAAATAAGCACATAAGATGGACATTTCCAAACTCGCTCATAAAACCCCTTTTATTCCTGACAGCAGGAGGTCCCTCCCCCCTTTTTCTTTTTACAATAAAATTCCTCTTTGGGACAGATATGTAAAATTTTATTATGTTTATACGTTAGAATATTAAAGTTTCGCCCTTCTTTTCTATATTTACATTCATTACTTTAATAATTTATTTTAAAATCTGACTCAAATAGCCAAATGACCTCCTCAGTATGCTGTCAGGTTCTCCAGAGTCCTGCTACTGACCTGATTATTTGACTCAGGTGTGTTGAAGTAGAGACTCATCTAAAATCAACAGACCCTTTCAACAGTATTCATGACTTAAATTTGAAACAGCCCTTCCCTTACTTCATAAATTGGTTGGTGGGAATTTATTCTGGACTGAGGTTTAAAATGTAAAAGGACGGCCTAATGTTTTTACAGTACACAACTCCACCATTAGATGGTGCTGTTGAGCTTTCCCAAATCACTCTGACAATCTGTAACAAGCATCCAGACATGCCTTCATACACCAGAAATAATGTTTACCTGGATCCTGATTCTCAGTATTTGACATGAATAACTATATATTTATGCCTTTTTCCAGAAAATAAACTTGTCTGCGCCATGGTCATGCTTTCTCACCGGCCTTCTTGATCCTCTTGCGTTCCTTGAGCTGGTAAGGTTTGTGGTCATGTGACAGAGGAATGGCATTGCCGTCTTTATCGCACAAAACCCCCCGGGAGTCTCCAACGTTGGCCACTATCAACTCCTTATCAGACAGCAGAGCCACCAGACATGTAGTGCCTGCAGCGGAGGAAGAAAACGAAAACAGACAAGGATGAGAATATCAAAAAAAATTTCCCCTCAAAATATTACATGTTAGGGAAAATGTCAGAAGATCATAGTCGGGTGTGTGTAAGGCTGGTCCTCGGGGGAGGAAATATGTCTGCAAAATTTTCTAAGCTGTCCATCAAACTGTTGCCGAGAGATTTCAATTTTGGCAAAGTGAAGCTGAGAAACTGACATGGCATTAATACCAGAGTGTGGATTTTGTTAAACCTATTTGGAGATGGATAATTTTACCCTGAAGATTAGAGAAAGCCCAGAAACCATTTAAATGCAGAATATTAATCACTGGCTGTTTAATTACAAGATAATCTAGCTTTCTTCAGCAGCTTTCACAAACTCAAATCTAAGACCTTTAAAGACCTTTCTAAGACTGTTAGGAATGAAATTTCCACAAAAATGTACAAACTTTGTTCTGCCAACAGGCAGTAAGTTTGCATTTACTCATGATAGATGCACAAAAGCTAGCTAGCTATCTTCAGACTGAATTAGTACACTCAGACAAGCCCTTACTAATGTTAGCTAGCTAGCTTGTAAGGGTTAGCTAGCTAACTAGCTAGGAAGCTAGCAAAGGCATGCTAGCAGTTAGTTAGCAATAGCCTCAACTGTACAAAGTGTAACTCAAATTTTTGCCTGACAGAAAAGTTTTGCAAGACAAGAAAAAAATCAAATAAAATAGCCCCGTCAAGACAAAATTTAAGACCAGTAATTAACTTCTTTAAAGCAAACTTTTTAAAAGTGGCAATTTAAATACCTAATGTATTTAAAATAATACATTTTAAATACATTAATTTAAGACTTTTTAATACCCTGTCTATGTGAAACCAATATTTAATAACCACTGTTGGATAAAACTGGAAAATAAGCTAGAAACATCAAGCTACTAATAAAAGAATGCAAGAGCAAGTCAAGAGGTGGTCGAGTAACGCCTCCATCTTACACAAGTCCAAAATACTTTTGCTTTTCCTTCCTCTCTTTGTTTAGTTTCCCAGCCAAGCAGAATCTGAGTGTAGGCTCAGAATCTGAGGGTTTCTGTATTAGATCCAAAGTCCTGTAGGGACAGACCAGATCTGCCCGTTTGGCCATGTGCTCACATTCTGACTGAAGGCAAAGCTGGAGAGTAGGCGAGGGGAGAAAAGAATAAGAGATGAAACGCAAGGGGTCCCAGCACATGGGGCTGGACCACCCAGACAGAGAAAGATGGGGAAAATGAAAACAAACAGCAGCAGTCACACCCAAGATCTGAAAGAAATGCAGGAGGAAGAAAATATTCTAACAATTCAAAGGGGCGGTATTATGTATTTTACAGGCACATAGTGCCATTTTACAGCGCAATCAAGTCTCTATGTTACCTTTAGTTTTAATAAAAAGGTTTTATATATCGATATCTGATGTAAAGATCAACAAAATTGATTTTACATAATACTGCCCTTTTAAGAAGTCAGAGTTAACATCTTTGTTTATTATCTTCGTCTATTATCTTTGTCTATTACATAAAATCCCCATTAAATAAATCAAAGATTGTTGATCTAATGTAGTAAAATGGGGACATTTTAAGGTTTAATCCCCTGTATTACAGTCTATATTATGAGAGTCAGTTGACTTGAAGCTGAAAGCAATGGGACGAAATAACAGACAGCAGCGGATGCAGATAAAATCAAATGACAGAGGACAGAAAGAGGGGATGGTTGCTTAAACGGCAATTCTTTAAAGAAAAAAAAGGAAAACTCTGACGATTGTGTTATTTATCTTAGATTGAAGTGAGTAGAAAGTGGTAAATTAAATAAAAGCAGAGATAAAGTAGTGACAAGGAAGCCCAGAGGAAAATTACATTGACTGATGGAGATGCTGATGCCACAAAATTTAAATGACTTGCTGAATACTGATGTTTCTTTTAGGATCATCATCGTATGCATCCTTAATCCTGCTGCACTGTCGTACAGCTGAAGCAGCATGGTGCCTTGCTGTCCAGCTAATTATCCTCATCTAGTTCCCATGGTGATAGAGATAATAGACTGAGGTGCTTTGCGAGCACACCCTTCCCCAATTAGCTCAGCCATGCCCAGCATACATTGAGTATTCCCCTATTAGAGTGGCACCGAGGTCCCCGTGCACCCAGTGCTCATGTCAATAATTAGCTTAGCTTGGACAGGAAAACCCTCAGCACTCCAGCCAGATTAGCATCTCCTCAACAGTTTGGCTTTCACTCCAATTTGCATCCCTGTGGCCATTTATATGGAGTTGACCATCTCTGACTGGCTGCTCTGTTTATGTCCTGCTAATGGGCTGAAAAATAAGAAGTGATTACCTAAAAAAGTGCAATTCACTTTAAATGGTTAAAAAAAGTTTTCCAGCAATTTAGAGTAAGGTTTTATTTTACCTAGAATCAGAATCAATCTCCAATTTTTTTATACCAATTTAAAAAATGTTTTCTCGCTTTACTTTTTAAAAATAATATTACAAATGTCAGAAAAATGTTCAAAAAGTGGCTTTTAAATCATTTGTCCCTTCTGAGTGTAGTCTAGGAGCATAAAGCCATAGTTTTAGCTAAATAAAGACACAATTTTACCAAAAGAACACCTTAAAATTAGGAAAAAAAACTTGGTTAATTAATTGTTATTTTTCGTGTTGGAGTTCTTACAAAATTACTACTTCATTTTACTAATCTTACAACTTTATATTGATAATATTCAGGCTTTGTCATATCACAAAACTTTACTCTAGTTTTATTACAACTATATTCTTGCAATATTCTGACTTTATTATAGTAATTAAAATAAAAGGAAAACATTTTTAGCCTGACTCTTATATTTCATCATAGAATTGACCTGAATTCAAAGTCCAGATAAATAAAAGCTGTAAAACATGCTTGTCAAACAACATGGTGGGCCTTGGGGATGCTGACATCACTCTGAACTATGGACACTATGGACTATGGACAAAAAAAGTCATCTTCAAAAATAAAAAATGTAATTAAATTTCTAAAATTGACTTAAAGCCCATCCTTATATCAATGTGTTGCAACACCGGCGGAACAAGTCAGCGTCGGGCCGGGGGGCGGGGCAAATTTCCGGGCCCCCTGACCAATCACCGGGCCCCTTACGTGCAGCAGCTGGAAACCGTTGAGCGGGTTTCTCAACAGGCGGGGGGCGCACTTTCTCGGTCTATAATCCGACATTCGAGCGACTTGAATTCATTCCTCCCTCCCTGGCTCCTCCAGACCCGGGCCCCCACCGGCCTGGTTCGGGGGGGGCAACCGCCCCCCCAGCCCCACCTATAGCTCCGCCCCTGTGTTGCAATCCCAAAGGACTTCATCTCTTGGTTTGCTGACTGAAATGATGGTAAAGAAAATGTGGATTAACATCAATGGAATCAATGATTTTGCTTTTTCTTAAACGAATGAACAGGAGCGGCTCATCAATTAGGACATTGCTGATGTCTTTCCTTTCAGGCATGCTCCAGAGAGCATACAGGTATGCTCCAGAGAGCATACCTGTATGCTCTCTGGAATTTGCTGCTCCAGAGAGCAGCAAATTGCCCCATTTTACGGAGTTGGTAACACCTGCTGGTGGTTAGTTAGTTAAGTGGACCCAGATGCAACGATCCCATTTTGATTGCTAGTTGGCTGCTGCCGAGGTCTGAACTGATTTTAAAAATATTTAACCTTTTTATTCCTTCTCTCCCATGCATCACCTTCAATACCATCACGAGGAAAGCCATGAAAGAGTTAAAAACATTCAGCTCAACCTTGGCGAAGAAGAAATACAAAATAAAAAGGTGATAAAACCTCCATCAAACGGCGTGCACTTTAGGACGAGCTCTGAAGTAAATATATGCACAGATCAGAGCACAAATAGAATAATTTCCTGCCTTGGAAAAAAAAGGAAAAAAGAGAAGCTCAAGCGTGAAGCACTGAAGTGTTTGAACAAACACTCTAAGGGGAAAGTAATTTATTCTGTTTTTACGCAATCACTGGAATCAAAACACAATGAGGAAAATCGTTCTTATAGTAAATTGTACCAACAACAATCATCAGATACGTGTGATTTTTGGAGAAAAAAAGACTCAAAGGCAGGGAAAAAAACGAGCCCCACTTACAGGTCAGTTTATCAATGTTTTTGGTGGTCAGAACTGGGACAAGCAACACTCTGCTCTGTACATCACAATGCACTGAACAACCTGTTTCTATGATCATCTTTATTTTGGGTTATCAGGCAACAGATCTAAAAACTTTATTTAGGACCGTCAGAGTAAAGGGGCAACATAAAATCTTGATGCCAGACATAGACTTTATTCAGGGTTGTAAGTCTGATTGGGTGACTCTGAAAGAGATGCACCTTATTAATGTACATCAGAAAGGGATAACAAAGAAGGGAACTTCCTTTACAAACAATGCTACAAAATATGTAAATAAACAACTTTTAGAATGTTTTTTATTCACTATTCAATAATTATTACATTCATAAAGCATAAATGCTGCTTCATATCTTCTGGTTATGAAGGTCATGAGTTTTCTGGTGGACAATTTTACTATCTGATAACATTTTATGACTTTATTACCAGATAATACTATTTTTCATCCCAATAACCTCTTTTGCTTACAGAAAATGGGCAATATTTTATATTAATCACAGAGAATGTTCTTTGGTTCCCACAATTCTTAAGGTTTTTTAGCAGCATTTCCTCCACTGTGGGGCTGCTGGACGGTTCATTTGGTCTTTGTCTTTTCTGAATTTTTTTATGTTTCCTGCTTGCTATTCTAGTTTGAGGAGCAAAGTATCTTGATGAATATGCCAATCAGAAAATGAGCATCAGAAATGACATTTAAATATATTATTTTGACCTATATGCAAAATATATAAAAAAAGACAGAGGACAGAGAGTCTTTGCCAAGACCTTGCAACTGGAGCAAAATGGATCTTCGGCAACAGTAATGCTAGTGATCACCAAACTGCTGTGGCTTTGCACATTTTAATTGTCTTCATTGGATTCATTTTGAGGATATGAAAGCTCAATGGTTCTTTCATACAATTGGCCCCTTTCACTGACTTACATGCGAGTCACATGTCAGCAGTTTTTAATAAGCTACACACTACTGTTCAGACGTCCCATCCAACTGTTAGTGTTCACATTTTTTCCACGCTAAACTCCTAGGAGACATTCCAGTTTGCTACAGGTTTAGCTCATTTTAAACGTTCAGTTCTGCTGGTTATGTCAGCGCATGTACAGAGGTTATAAACCAGTGGACATGCTCCTTTTGGAGCATTTCATCTTTTATTTCATCTCCTCTTTGTAAGCCAACATCAGGGTGTTACCCAGGAATATTGCTAAGCCCAGTGGTAGGGGCACCCACCAGCGGCCCACTGTATTTCTGTGTATTAAACAGGAAAGTGATTCTGTGTTATTACATTACAGACATTACTTAAACACCAACTACAGTCTTAAAAAGGGAAACACAATGCAATTCAATGAAACACAGTTCAAATAAATAGCATAAATCCGTCGAATCATAAAGCCTGGCAACCCGCCAGTCTTATAATACACTGGAGAAAGCCCTGAATATTCTTCTCACTTTATTTTGACTTCTCTAATGTGGTCATTTTCCACGGTTCTGTATTCGTCTTAACAGTACAATGCTCATTTCCACACATATATCCCTCCATTTGACCCGTTCCTTAACCGTTTCTGCCCATTTCTCTCTCCCACGCAATTCTCCTTCTTCCACACATTCATCCCTTTAGAGATAATTACTACAAGCTTTGTGAAGATCAACTTTTATTCAAACAGCTGAATAAGCTAGACCCCAGGCTGCTGACAGTCACTATTCAACTCCTGTCAAGTGAAACACTAAAGTAGCACATACTGCTTTAAATGCAGCATTACGAGAGACGCTAAGAAGATTGGTTATTTCTTTCTTATTACATCTGCTTTGGCGAACAGCACACATGGCTTC
Source organism: Micropoecilia bifurca (assembly GCA_903067075.1). Lineage (NCBI taxonomy): Eukaryota > Metazoa > Chordata > Actinopteri > Cyprinodontiformes > Poeciliidae > Micropoecilia > Micropoecilia bifurca. Next base: position 3,379 of record CAEGAF010086435.1, on the reverse strand, counting down.
AATCCATCCTAATGCGCTTCAGTTTTATCGTCTCATCTCCAGGTGATTGTAATTTTCGCACACATTTAAATCACTGAGAGTTAATGAGCCAATGTACAACTAAGATACAGACCTGCTTCATTGTAGTTGGCAGAGAGTTTGTCCAGCATTTCTCTGTCTAACGTCAGTATCTGCTGCTCCAGGATGGACGGATAGGAGGAGCTTCCTTTCTCCTTTTTTTCATCCTTGTCTTTTTCTCTGTCTCGGTCTCTCTCTCGTTCATAGGTCAGTAGCTGCTGGCGCAGAGCCTCCGCCAGGTGGGTCTTGGCAAACTCAGCAGCAGCCTGAAAACGTGAGAGCACAGAGGAGAAATTAGATGATTCCAGAAAAAAAAAAATTACCATATTTTTGGGATTATAAGCCGCTACTTTTTTCTTATGCTTTGAGCCATGGGCTTACAGACCAGTGCGGCTTTTCTGTGGATTTTTCTTCAACCACCAGGGGTCTCTTTAGCAGGAATTGAATCATTGGAAGTCAAAATTGGAAATCAAAGTAGAAAGTGCTAATTTTCATTTAGAACAAGCACATGCTAGTTCTAAGTCGATGTAGAAATGTTTTCAAACTCATACCCCTCATCACGGAAACAAAGAGTTGATCTGGTAGTACAGGAGGGAAATAGAGCCGCTGTACGTAAGCTCGGCGAGAACGAGTCCATGGTTCGGTGTTGGGGACTCAGGGCTGGGTCCTTAATAAATACAACAGATGTATTCAGGACGCAGCCCTCTGCTGCAATCGGCTGCCTCCTTGTGGAAAACCGAGAGCGGCTTAAATACCAGCAGCTTATCGCCCGGTGTAGCTTTTTTTTTTTTAATACTTTGTGGTTCGGCTTATAGTGAGGTGCGCTCTATAGTCCGGAAAATACGGTAGGTTGCTTAACTAAAAAGAAAACACACAGCAGGAGGCATATTTCAGACATTTGCAAACATTCACGGTTTCCCACATAAGCCTGAGCCGATATTAGTATATCAACATTTCCAATTAATTTTTACATTTTTGAGCCCTGCTAATGCTAATGCCAAAGCTAAACTTTGGCTGTAGCTCTCAGAAATTACACTTTTGATAATACGGGTACCTAATAACACTGCAAACATTTTATGAAAATGTTCAAATTTGATTATGACAGTCCACATTTTTCTGTCTTTCGTTTCTTTTTACCATTAAACAACATCACCACTAATTTCCATGCACTTCAGCATCTCAGCCTCTAAGCTGTACACCAGCTGCGGGCGCCAGTTAGAGACCTTTGCATTTGTGATATTGCTCAGATTCCTACTGCGATGACAAACTGTGGTTCAGTACATTATGTGGTTGTGGTTGCACATTCCCCCTCTGTGTGTCAATTCAAGTTTATTTGTAGAGCATATTTCAGCAACAAGGCAATTCAAAGTGCTTTACACCATAAAAACAAAATGCAATAACCAATTATGAAACATGCAATGATGATTGCATTTTGTCAAATGCAATCATCAAAATCATTAAGCAAATGTATATCAAATATTTTTGATTAATATTCCAGTAATTAATCAAAGCCAACTTTAAGCATTTGAGTTTTTAGCCTCGAGTTACAGGAACTCAGTGTTTCAGCTGTTTTGCAGTTTTCTGGAAGCTTGTCTCAGACTAGAAAAAAAACATACTGAAGTAAATGCTTAACATTTACCACTGTTTTGGTGAAACACTGTGTCAGATAATCATTACGAGAGTAAAAATCAAAGCTCAATGTCAAAAACACAGACATTTGTGAATGAAAACCGTCTTACTCTGTCCCCACTGTTTAACTAGAATTAAGCAGCACACACAAACATGTAATATTTTCATCAATCTGGAGAATTTTACTCCTTGGTCAACATTAAGGTGCATGGTGCAAACAAATGACAGATTCGTAGAAAAACGGCAGTTGTTTAATGCTTAAAACGTGAAATGTGTCCACACGTCCTATAAATACCAGTCAGTATAAACAACTAAAAAAGTTTAATCATTACAAATCTGCAAGTGTGGACACATTCATTGCCTTTTATGATGACTTTAGGATGGAAACCAGGACAAAAAAAATATATGATAGAATTCCTAGAAGCCCATTAACGTTTCTGTATCCTTGCTATGGGACACACAGACACTGTTAGAAAAACACATGCATGCACAGTCTGCAGAAAGCTGGTCTAATAGCAGTAACCTTGATGTCCTTTCTGCCTCGCCACAGCATATAAACAGAGATAAAGAAAGAAATAATCATCCCAGTCAAACACACACACAGGCTCATGCTGTGGGATACAGCTGAGCTAGAGAAACCGTATCCTCACCTCTACCCATTTTTTTTTGCCAAGGATAACACAGAGGGAACCTTTTCTCACACAAACCCTTTGCATTTTGAGAGCAAATAACGCCCTAGTCCCCAAGCACATGGACGACCAGGCAACACAAGGTCACCAAGCACAAATGTGAGATAATACACTGCAAACAAGCCTCTGATCTATATCATCCAAAACCCATAGAGATCACATTTCACACCAAGAAAAGTCAAACACCTGGTGGAAAGAGAAAGCAAAAGGGGGAGAGAAAAAGCAGTGAAATATGCAGTTTCCAGGCAATGAGTAGAACGATTTTAGGTCGTTTGACAGAAAACTGCAGATAAACCCAAAGTTACAAGCTTGAACACTGTCCCATTTAGCTTAGTCTCTAATCTAGACCTCCCTCTGCATCCTTCATCTACACTTTTTTCTGCTTTTATGGACTTAAATATCCCTGCCTACTTTGCTTTTTCTTACATATGCAAACAATTTATCTACCCCCTTGTTATATTTTGTCAGCACTTGTGATATTTTTTCTGTGCACATCATCAGTCTCCCTCTATCTTGCCTCATTTTTCATTTCCTACAGTCCCGTCAGTCTCCTTCCATGGTGAGGCTCAGCCTAAAATAACCACGGATCTTTTCCGCACGCTTTTCTGACTCCATTTGATCAACAACAATGAGTTGGCATACTTTTCTGCTGTTGCTACCAAACAGGAAGCTGTACTCAACAAACTCAGTTCAGAGGTCAGAAATGAAACTGGAAGTCTTGTTTGCTTCTTGTTTTATTGTCCCAATTACCAAGAACTATGACTGCTTTCCTCTCAGAGTGACAGTGCAGATCCAAAATGCAGCTTTCTACTCAATTCATTAAAGGAGAAGGTGATGTAATCATACAAGTTATTGCACTTTTAATCTAATAAATGCTGTGCCACAAACTACCTTCAATAGTTTTTAGTTGATAGTGAGTCTTTTAACTACCGTATTTTCCGCACTATAAGGTGCACCGGATTATAAGGCGCACCTTCAATGAACGGCCTATTTTAAAACTTTGT
>CAEGAF010086421.1:0-10526 GCA_903067075.1 Micropoecilia bifurca | reverse complement strand
TCTCTAAAACACTTGTCTGATACAAGTGTATGTTTTAGGATCTCCATCCTCCATTTATGTATAACTGTACGATATTTTTAACCTAAATCTATGGACATTATTGCACACTATTGAACTGTTTGGGTTTTTATACTGGCTCTTTTTAATGGTTACGTCTGTGTGCTTCTCTTTGTCGCTGACGCAGAGCAACCTACTCGCCGAGGGGCAAATAAAGGACTATTCCTTTCTTCTCTATTCTACATCATGTTATGCAATACCGTAAAGAATGGGGTGTTAGGAATCATGCCGGCCCTTTCAGCAGAAATGAGGCACAAAATGCTTTGCAATAATGTAAAAAAGAAAAAAGGCTCAGGTCATTTCCTAACGCCAGAGCGAGTTTGTTGCTTTCAGTGAGTCTCTAAAAGCGAAGCTTTGAGGACCTTTTCAGATGTTTTGGAGCCGTAATTTGCAGCAGTTTGATCTGCGTATGAAAGCTGCCCTGCAGGTATTCATCAATTTTACCTCAAATTAAAATGTATTCAACTAATGTGTAAATACCTAAAGAGTAAGTAATAAGTAATAAAAAAAACTAAACAAGATTTCAAGCTTGTTTTTTCTGTCTTGTCTGTATTTGTTGCTAGGCAACAGAACGTACGCAGAAGTAAGGGTGAGAATAAATCTGAAGGCTCAATCATACAGTTTCACAGCCACCGACTTTCGGTCTTCGTAGTTGACAAAGACCGAAAAGCGACTTCGACTCGGAGGAGCCGATGGTCCGAACGAAGCGGCTCCTGGATCTGGTCGAACCTCACAGCAAAGTCACTCAGGTATTTAACTGTGAAACCCTTGTGTCAATTTCCTTCCGACGCAAAGTCGTCCACTGGTTGGAGTTGATAGAGCCCCATTGAGATACACTCAGTGTTCTGGTTGAAATGTGATTAAATGTGAAAACAGCCCAACACCTTTGCATGACACTCGTCTCTGGTGTTTTCTTCTACTCCTTTCGTCTTTTCACCGCTTCTTCCAGAATCCTGTCAAAGTCGTGACCCGATTCTGGTCACGTGTTGCTCACTAAATGACATACCAGAGACAGCTTCCAGCCTCTTAAAGGCCAAAGCAAGACGTGTGCGAATCCATCTCTCTCTCTCCCCCTTCCTCTCTCCTCTGCCTCTCTTGGCCCTTTTACCGCTCAAACAATATGCTTTTCTTTTTTCTTTTTCCCCCTTCCAGTCACCCTCTCTGCTTCACTCTGTCTAAAATAACACGTAATGGCGCCATTCATTTGGAGAAAAAGACCACACAGAGAAAGGAAAGGTCTCAGTGTTGCACCTTGTTTCTCCTCCTCCGTCTTCATTCCGCCGTTTCATTTTGACGCATCGGTTCGGAGGACACAAAGAAAGTCATCATATCTCCAGATGGCCCTTATTCTGCTGCTTTATGGTGTTTACACACCTCTGAAGGTTGGCATAAATATGTATGAGTTGAATTTGTGACAAAAATAAAAAAAAACTACTATCAGATGATGAGAAGTTTTATGAAGACGGGATGATTTAACAGGAAATTGAATTCTGTTCACATTGCTTCCTGCTAGTCTCAGGATGCAAAGATTTCTTTTCCTTTATTGTAAGATTTGTTTTATGTATTTTGTTATTCATCCCTGCACAAACCATATTTCTCACAAAGTGCCCATTGATGTCATTCTGTGTGCAGTAAAATATGTCTATGAGGATTTTCTTTTCAAGCTAAACCTCTGTATTTTCCAAACCATAAGTCACTTTTTCTCCCATAGTTTGGCTAATCCTGCGACTTACAGTCAGACGCAACACACACATGTGTTTTATTTCTTCTTCATGGTTCATTTTTTGACTGATGACTGAAGTTTTGACGGATGTTTATTCATACTGACGGACATAAACCAAGGACTAAACATCTGCAGCCACACAGAAAGCAGGACGTCCAGATCTGGAGGAACGGCTCCACAGTGGGACGCTAAAGGAAAGAGCTTTCAGAAGAAGCTTGTGAACGGCGTAGTTACGTCTCCGCTGCCCGGTGGTTGCCAAGGAGATGACTGTAAATGACATTGCTGATGTAATGGCTTCATGCAACGCGGTTTCAGAAACCGCTACCGGACGTCCAACCCAAAGTTTCAATTACTGTTGAAAACCAACTAAACTCACAACTCCGACTTAGACTCCGATGCTACTCATCCACTTCGTGACAGTTTTTTTCTTAAATCGATGCAACTTTATTGCAACAGGATATCTTAAATTTGTGATTTTTAGGGGTTGGCATTTTGGCTCTGTACATTGAAATAGTAAAAAAAAAAAAAAAAAATACATGTGAGCAAACTTACAAACTGAATAGAAGATCAGGTAGATCCGTCCTGCTCTGTCAAAGTGAAAGTCGAGCACAATTAAAATGAATAAAATTCTCCTCCAAAGTTCAGCTAACGTGAGAACTTCTTCATCAGCAAACCAACCTGCCAAATCACGTGCCGCCCAGTTAATTAGCTGAATCCATCGTATTCCTTATTAATCTCTACTTCTAGCCTGCAGCTTTCCCAGTGTGGATTTCACAGCTATTGTTTCAAGACAGGCTGGTTTGCTTGTTTAGTGCATTTAGAGACATTAACCCTCTGGCTCAATTGATGCTAATGTTTACCTGATCTTGTTTCACCAGAGGTTCTGCTCTGTGGAAGTATAATTGATGGGAATCAAGTCTTTAATACGACCTAATCTTTCCTCCTGCAGTGTTTGTTTTGAAGGGCTGCTGGTGGTTTGAATGTCGACTAGGAGGTATGTAATGCTTCAGCAGCTCTTGACCATGAACCATACTTAACTATGTTTGGACACCTAAAATGGCTCCTAATAGGTTAAATTTGCATTGAAAACAATGGAATCCTAATTACAATCAAACCCCAGGCAGGCGCTTGGACGGGGTTAGCATCTTCTTCAGCGCCCAAGACATGATGGGAAAGCTGGGTTTAACAACATTTCTCAACTTATTCTGCTTGTCTGTATTTCAAAACGAAGCTTCCTGAATCAGTCATGTTTTTAAAAAAATCTGGTATTAGCAAACAATGATTGAGTGCAGGTTTGAGCAATATATTCATGGTTTTAAGGCAGAGCTGATGCCAAAATCTCAGAAGCAGATATGATGCAGTCCAAACTCCTATAGTCGATTATAATGATGGCGGGCAGGTTAGGTTCAAAGGTCAGGTTAAGATTGGTGTTAAGGTGTTGATCCTTAAGGTTGACTGTACCTGATTATCTCTAAATAATTGAAAATAATCAAATCTCCTTCACTCTGAAGTTTTAGAACATAATCAAAATGCTTCAACAAATTTAAACAAAGATTTGTTCACATCTGAATGAAGTGAAAGGGGGAAAAAAATCTCTTGATAAAAAAGAACAAATCCGACTTTAAAACAGAGCTGAGCTCTCAATCTGGACATTAGTTTTAATTGAATGGGTGTTTAATTCCATATGTTGGCATCAGTATGAGTGCATTGATCAATATCTACCTATGTTAGATATTTTTATCAAAGTGACTACAATTGGTATGTAGCCTCTATTTGCACAAATCTCTAAAACACTTGTCTGATACAAGTGTATGTTTTAGGATCTCCATCCTCCATTTATGTATAACTGTACGATATTTTTAACCTAAATCTATGGACATTATTGCACACTATTGAACTGTTTGGGTTTTTATACTGGCTCTTTTTAATGGTTACGTCTGTGTGCTTCTCTTTGTCGCTGACGCAGAGCAACCTACTCGCCGAGGGGCAAATAAAGGACTATTCCTTTCTTCTCTATTCTACATCATGTTATGCAATACCGTAAAGAATGGGGTGTTAGGAATCATGCCGGCCCTTTCAGCAGAAATGAGGCACAAAATGCTTTGCAATAATGTAAAAAAGAAAAAAGGCTCAGGTCATTTCCTAACGCCAGAGCGAGTTTGTTGCTTTCAGTGAGTCTCTAAAAGCGAAGCTTTGAGGACCTTTTCAGATGTTTTGGAGCCGTAATTTGCAGCAGTTTGATCTGCGTATGAAAGCTGCCCTGCAGGTATTAAACAGGAGGCGGTTATCTCACTGCGACCTCTCGCCGTGATCCATATTTATGCGTCCTGGCCTCTTGCAGGTTTTTAAAAAAAAGTAAATAAATCTAAGCTCTGATTGATTAGAATGTGAACGAGGTCATAATTGGCTCCCGCTGGAGCCAAGCCATCACAACGGCCACAACAAAATCCTGTCCTTTAAGTTCCCCCCCAAAAAAATGTTTCTGTTTTCATTGGAAACATAATGCATCTTCAGCTGACCCGTCCTGTGCGTGGCAGAGAAATCCGGCGAATATTTCATTTTCATGCAGCACCAGCTCGGAGGGATGCAGCGTTGAGACAAATATGACCCAATGTGGGGAGCCGTGCGCCACTGTGCATGGAGGTACAGCATAAATCGAAGCGTCGTAAATTTGGTTTATTGCCCCGTGTCTCTGTATGTTTGTGTAAGTGTGAGTAGACTCGGTTTTTACTACTTGGCTGACACCGAAAAAATTCCCCCAGCGAGGGCAGACAACCCTAAAAAATATGGGCCTCCGGTGAGTTCTTTATCACACAGTTTATTGGAAACACGTCTATTTTTAGGAATGTGGCTGCAGAGAGTCCCCGGCAGTAGGTTTCCACATACATGTATGTTTTAGCAGGAGACATGTGTGTGAAAGTGAACAGGTTGGACCAGAATCAAGCAGAAAAAAAAAAACAAAATGTCTCTTTCACCATAACATCTGTTGGTAATGTAGTGACATACTAAAGTTTTCAGATTCCTTTATTTGGGGGACCAAACCGCTTCATGGAGGGAGAGGAGAACATCGGGGGAAGGTTGTGAAACAATATCCGAATGTTTTAATATCTCACAGCTGAGCTGACTGACGGGTCGCTTAGAGAAGCCACGGTGACTCTGATGGAGCTGCATAGCTCCGCAGCTCGGGTGGGAGAGTCTGTCAGTAGGTCAGCTGGTTGATTTCGACGCTAAAAAAAGAGACCAAGCATTTAGGCTGCCTGGGAGATTAAAGCATTTCTAAAACAACCTGAAAGAATCAAAACAACATGATGAGGGAATAACATTACAACGTGATATAAAGCTAAAGAAAAGTCGATTTTGCATGACGCTGTCCCTTTATTGGAGGAGCAGCAGGAGAAAAAAACTTATTTTTGAAGTAGATTTTAGCAAAATCAAACACATGGACGAAGGTCAAATGAGGCCAAGCAAGATTTTGTTCCTGAATGCGAACCAAAAATTGCACATCAAACTGTGAAATGGCGGCGGCAGTAACATGCCGTCCCAGCAGCAGTAAAGAAGCTTGTCGGAAAACATCTGAGAGGCTGCAAAACTTCAAGTTACATGTGGCAGAACGGCCCAGTCAAAGTCCAGATCTGAGAATAAGACGCTCTCCATCCATCCGACTGAACTGGGCCTATTTGTAAAAAAATAGACTGAGCAAAATGTTTCAGACCCGACAGAGACAAACTCTAAATATGTGCAGTTGTAGTTGAAGCAACAGGTAAAAAGTATTGATTATTGGATCTGAATGGTAATGGGTGGCAGTGGTTTGGGATTTTTATTGATAACGAATGTAAGAAAACAAAAACACCGTAATTTTCCTGCCTTGTGTTTTTCCATGAGGAAATGATCCTCCAACAGTAAATAGCAGTTTGTGGTTACAGCATGACAAAGGCTGTGTCTCCACTGACCTAATAATTGCGTAACTAGACACACATGAAATTTGGAAACAATTTAGAAAAAAAACAAACTTGTTTTTTGATAAATGTTTTGCAGCTAGGATGAGATTTTTTTTAATGTTTTTTTTGTCTTAGATGGAGGCACTTTTCTCACGTCACACGATGTTGCCGCTGGTGCAAAACGAAGAATAAGACGACCACAGGAAGTAGTGGCAGGATGACGCCGCGGCGCGTTTTTAACGACTCATCGCATGATTTCAAATACGTTTCTTATCCAACGGAAACATTGCAATTGCGAAACTGTGTTTTTTTTTCCCGACATCAGCAGAGCATTGACAACCTTCAAGGGGTTCGAACTCTTTTGCGGCGGCTTTAAGGTGATGCTGAGTATTTGATGGACGGCAACATGTTACGCCACTTCACTGTCACGGACGACTGAGTGCTTGTGGCAAACATCACTTTATGCAAACACTCGAGCTGCGCTGTGTGAAGCACACGAAGTCGGATGATAACGCGCTCGCAGACACACTTTGGCTGTGACATTTGAGTCTCCAAATGATCGACAAAAGGAGGAGGCCGCTGGAGGAGAAGCGTTTTCAGGAGGATTTGACGAAGCGACGCTCGTACTGCACATTAAGCGCGTTCTCCCTTTTATTCAAGCTGCATTAAGGTCTTTTATGTCATTTTAGATAATTTCTCGCTCGTACAAGCTGCCGCTACACCACATTTCTCCCCTTTTTATCAGCTTTTTTTATCACCCCGTCCTCTTTACAAGCTCTGTCTTTTTTTTCTTTTACAGCCTTTTTCTGTTTCATCAATCTGCCCGTTTTTCCGACTCGTTTGAACAGTTACCACATACTCCGTTTGTGTATTTTCTTTTATTGCGAGCCCAAGCCTCTTTCAGCATTTATATTCTTGTGTTTTTCATTGCTGACATGAAACAGTCGTGCAGGTGCAACGCTACCTCAAATCGTTTCTGACCTTTGGAGTGAGTAATATAATCTTTGTGATGCTTTTATGGGTTTTTAATGCGTTCTTGTCGTTATTGCTGCCTGGGGATGAATAATGTTGATTGAATTGTAATGTTTGAAATTGAATATCCTCTTTGTTTGTCTCCTCATCTTCTTCCGAGGCTTTCCAATAAGTCTCCAGAGTCTCATCTCTCCTGTCTTGCCTCCGTTCTTTTTCTCTGCTGTCATTCACCTTGCTACGGGGTTGAGCTCTGCAGACTGCAGATTTATACCCGCTCCAGTTCCAAGGCAAACAGGAGCTTGCTTTGTGTTTTATTACATGCCAAGAAATATGCATGCATTTCATTTTGAGCAAACATTGGTCATCATTTATGATATTCCAATAAGAAACACAGGTGAGAGATGGAGATTTTAAGACATGGAAACTGTCGTTTGTTTGTGCAGCATCACTCATGCAGAGGGTTCATTGCAAGTGTTTTGCAAGGGGGGGAGAAAAAAATGATCAAACACAGGAGAAAAAAAACACAAGCAAACCGTCAGAAACTATAAGACATTTGCATAGAAAACATCAAGTTGACTTGACAACTTCTAAGCAAATAGAAAGAAATCATTTTAATTCCTTCAGCATGTTTCTTCTCACTGGAAGCAATATCAGCGTCTTGGAGTGACTCAGCCTGGGTCCAGACTTCAAACTAACAGTGAATCACTGGAGAGACCTAAAAACACTTAGAGCTCGTCACCAAGGCATAATACCAGCGGAAACGAGAAAAAAGCTGGTCAGTAATTAAGATAAGGCTCTGATTGCTCCAACAGCAAGAAGGATTATTCCATTGGTTACTGAGATGGATCAAAATCAATTCAGATGTGGCATTCTTTATTAAAATGTGAATAGTTTTTTTGTCATAATCAATACTCCTGTTAGATCGTTATTATTGCTATCTATCGATAGAAGTCTGTCTCATTTCCTTGATTGAATAAAAATTGCTCCCAAAACATCTCCGACCCGCGGAGACGTGGAGACCTCCAGACCCCAGATCAAATTTTATCAGATATATCCATGGATGGATGGATGGCATCGTGGAGTTTTCGTCACGCAAGCAGCACAACTTTTAATCACAAGGCCCTGGTGACGATGGGATGAGTGTCATCTGTACTGGAGGGAAGGTGGTGAAGATTTTCAACATTTTGTGATGTTTTCCTGCCTGAGCCAAGTTATTTACAGGGTTAACGTCACACATCAAGCAGATCACCAAAGCAGTCCGACTTCCTGATCTGCATGTGGTGAACTGAGAAGCAAGTATTGGCCTAAAGTGGCAAAGCCATTTAAAACGTTGGTAGGGCCTGTTCGATTTAAAATGAAATGCTAGCAGAATTTGGATCCACGTTTCCGATGGCAAAACCGCAAAACAAAGTTGGATTTGACATAAAAACACATTCAGATTCAGGTCAATAAGTGTTTGAATAACCACTTAAAAAAGCTGATTCTTAAGCAAATGTCACCACATCATTCCAGCCAGGGATCATTTTCTTCTAAGAGATAAATCAATATAAGAGTCGACCTTTTTAGCAGCATTTTTGAAACAGACAGATCAACAACATCCAACCCCATTATCTGAAAATATTCAAAATGTAGTTTTCAAATAGGGACGTTTTATTTTCCAAAGATAAAATCTAATTGTCCCCTAAACTAGTCAGTAGTTCTGATTCCTTTGTTAGCAACAATTACAAGAACTGGAAATGAGTCTTTGACATGTCTGACCTTCTCTTTTTTTGCATAATTGTCAGATTTAAGTTTTTACTTTGACTAGGTCACTCTCAAACTCTCAATTTCCTGTCCTAGGCATTCACAGGAGAACTTGTGGGTGTGTTTTGACTCATTGTGGTAACTACGGCGTATCTTCAGGTTTCACAGCAGCTACAAACCATCATACCAGCCCCACCATGCTTGACAGTCATCAAGATTTTTGAGGGCAAATGTGAGAATAGACTGTGTGATACGTTAAGTCAGAAGCAATTTTCACAACAGCTCTAGATAAGTTGGGTTGTGCTTTTTCCTGCATCCTTCAAAACCGTCAAAAACTGATTTTTGTATAACATTAAAAGTAGTTTGGTGCAAAGCTAAAACGTGCAGCACTGCAACTACGCTTTACTGCACAATCACGTTGTGGGTTTTACCTCCAAAATATTTATCCATGTCTTTTACTACGTCCCTTTTTTCTGGGTCTTCCCTCCTTGATAAGTAATTCGCTGACCTTCTTTCCAGACCCGGATGTGTTGGGGGACTCGCCTCCCCTTCTCTCCCCCCCATCACATCTAAGGCAAGAGGAAGAAATGGGGCAGACGCTGCATACATTTATGTCGCTGGCATACACCCATAAATACACACAGGAAGTGACAGACAAGGGAGTCATGGCCACAAGGGAAGGGAGGAGATGTGTGCCGATGAATTTCAGAGAGAGAGTGTGTGTGTGTGTGTGTGTGTGTGTGTGTGTGTGTGTGTGTGTGTGTGTGTGTGTGTGTGTGTGTGTGAGAGAGAGAGAGAGTGTGAGGGGAAGATAGCTGACACCAATATGCTGCTCTATTTGTCTGTTCAAGCCAGTAAACATCACCTCATCTGACTTTAACACTGTTTTGTGCCTCAACACCCAGAAGCATAATTATGACACGTTGTCCTGCGTGTCGCTTGCCGCCGCGTGCGCGTGGACGCGGCGACGCGGCGTCGCGTCGCGCGGTGTCGAGGAGAACAAAGTGCAAACATAAACACCAACGACATGCACGCAGACGCATGTCGAGCTCGTCTTTTTTCCATTGTGTTTGCTCGCTGGCTTTGTTCCATCCATCACGCCATGACAGCCAGTCACTGCGGATTAGAGCCACGTCAACCTCAACAGAAAAATCAATGGTGAAATATATAAATAAGAACACAATTAGACCGACCGGGTGGAGGGGAAAGGCAACAAGTGGGTCTGCGGAGGTGATGCGTCCAGCCAGCAGAGGGAGCTGATGAGCTGCTCAGCGTCAGGCTCTTAACGGGGCTTCGGTGGTGTAAGATTTCCTTTGTTGGTTCCTCATCACTCTCCCCATTCTTTCAGCTACAATGTGTTCACGATTGCAGAGAAATGTGCTTGTTCACTTTTTTTTTGTATTTTTTTATCCGAGCATAATGACCTCACCCTCCCTAACTGTTTTGTTTTATCTCGTCTCGAAACATTCAGTAGCTTAAAACAAAACACACCAACCCCGTTTCTCACCATCGATCATCATGCACAAGTCAAACGCACAGTTGGACCCTTCGGGCCTCCAGCAGCAATGATTCAGAAGCCCAGCCTGATCATGAATAAAAATGATTCATGTGTTCTGGAGCGGCTGAAAAGCAAAGCCGTTCCGGCCTTGGATCTCAGACGGACTGGGTTTCAAACCTGGGAAGAAGAAGAAAAAGAAACCCAAAAAGGAAAGAAGGAAAAAATAGGGGAACGAAATGAGGAAAGTCAGAGATCGAGGCATGAGACAGTTAGACAAACCAAGAAATGCACAAATGAGCACAGGAGACTAAAAATAGAGGTAGCGACTGGTGTAGAGGCAACTAGAGTGGCCTGAAAAGACGAGAAGTGGAAGAGCGGAAAAAAGAGAAAAATGCCGCCAGCTGCTCCTGATTCCTCGGTGAAGGAGTTGAGTGGCATTTTTATGAAGAAAAGGCACGCAAGCCAGGACGCTGAACTGCACCCACTTCACTTCTCACACACACACACACACACACACACACACACACACACACACACACAGACACACACACACACACACACACACACACACACACACACACACACACACACACAC
>CAEGAF010086420.1:0-14710 GCA_903067075.1 Micropoecilia bifurca | reverse complement strand
TCCTGCTCTGAATAGTTTGATACCTTTTTAACCTGAACATCTGAAGGAATCACTCTGAGCCTGATGACCTGGTGAAGCAAGCAGTGAGGGAACAAGGTGACAGTTGGATGTTACGATACTTGATGATGAATATCGATTATTTTCTAGGAAAGAAAATATCGAAATATACTGTATATATTGCGATATCGATATTATTATACAGTCCTACTAACGACACAAACTCAAGTTTTTAATAAAGTGGCTGCTTTTTAATTAGTCGTTAGTTAATCAATAAGATTAATCAACTTTAGATTAACTCTTTAATCAATAACTTGCATCTCTAATCCCTAGTAACAATAAAAACCTCTTAAAGGTTTGGATATAATAATAATAACTGCGCTAATCCTATTATGCTCTCCATTTCTTACCATCTTAATTAGCAATAAACACCATAAACGCAGCATTAAAATAACGAGGTTTGACGTTACCTCAAGCTACAAATGATATGGAAGCCTAATAATGTTCAAAATCCTTTCTTTTTTCCTACTTTACTTATTCATTTAACCTTTAACTAACCAGGAAGTCCTTTCAGGATTACCGTCCATGTGCAGAAACCTGCTGTGCATCTGAAGCCTCAACACTTCAGCTCTTCATTTCAGGCGTTTTATTTCCCCCCTTTTGTTTCTTTCAGCACATTTTAATTCAGTCTTAAAGTCGTTAACGATAAGCGACGCTGTGCCGCCTCTGAAGGCTGCGCTTCCCCCCGTAGGGCCCGGTTCTCCAGAACCGTGACGGCCGTTATTTCAGACGTCTCCCCCTTTCGCCGCCGGGCGCCATGTTTACGCCGGAGCGATGGAAACGGCCGGGAATTGGCGTGAGCGGACATGTCGGCGTAATTCACTCCTTATGCCAGAAGTGCTGAGTGTTTTATGGATCTTTAATCCACATGCTGTGTTCTGGCTCACTGAGAACGAGGAATAAAAACCACTGGCTCCTGAAAGGCTTTTCTTTTTCCCCCCCTAAATGTTGGAATTGTTTGTAAGTGAAGGTAAATGGAGGATCCTGGATTGGTTAAAGTTATTCTTTGAGTTTCAATAAAGTGAAGAGCAAACAGACGACAAACCTATTTATGTTGTCCTAAATCCTGACCATCTTTTATTTATCGATTGATGTGTTTTTTTACTTTTCCTTAAAATCTCAGTGGTACTGAAGATTCTTCTCATAAATAATACAATTAATTTATCTTTGATTTTGTTTGATCTTATGTAAATCATATTTTGAAGTTATTTTTACTGCATATTTTAACATTGTGTCTGTTTTTAGGTTAAACTATGGCAGTGTCAACAAAAGCACCTACTAGTAAAATGTATTTTTATTATATTAAAATTAAATTTAGCTTCTTTTAGGAAATGTGTACATTTTATATATTTTCAATGTTCACGCTTGATGTTTAAGATGCTGTAAATCCCCGTCGGTGGAATTTCTGTGGCTGAAACTCCAAATTATTAGTGAAAAATCCACCTTTTTTTCATAGAGCATATTAAAATATTCAAAAGAAAAATGCAGTTTGGGAAATTTAAATACTTTACTCAATGCTATGTGGAAGTTTGCTGATGTGGAGTATTAGTGAGAGTGAAAGGACAAGCTATTTTTTCTTTCAATCAACCTGGGAAAAAATTAATTTCTTACCAAGTTCATCATTTTACAACACAAATAGTTTAATAACAAGTGGAAAACATTCGTCATAACTTTTGCATTTCAGTATTCGCAGATTTTTCTCTGAACTCCTGATTATTTGAGGAAAACTTCCATTTTTTTGGAGAGCAGAAATAAATATTGCTTAGGAAACTGAAATACCTTTTCCTAATTCTTCTTGACGTACTATTGGCTGATGCTCACACAAACCAGCCAATCCAGAAGCGCCATTTATTTTTCTTAGTCCTGATTGGCTGAACCACCAGAACAGATATAACGAAGATTATAGATGCTAGCTTTTGTGCTAGCGCTAAGACGGTTTCCACTGCATATTATGATATATTTGGTGTTTTCGCTACTAAAATATAAAGTTATAAACATTTTTAGAGGAGATCTGAATACTGGGTGTCCTTTTTAAATTAATTTTTTAAGCAAACATGCTTGAGTTTCTGCTTTCGTTCCCAAACAGTTTTAGCTTAATAACAGTGATGATGGGTTGAAAATGCTTTGCATATTTCTTTTTTTCTTATTCTTTTTTGTAAACAAGTAAGAAGTGAAAAAGTTTTCCTGTAAGCCAGCTGAGTGGCAGTGTGCATCAACAGGCGGGGGAGCGGTAGCTCTGTTTTCTTCTTTTATAAGCTGGAGCAAACACATTTTTAAAAAAAAGTTATGAGAATAGTACTAAGATTGACCACCAAGTGATGAACTGTTGGTGTTTAAGGCTCAGTTGTTCCCCATGCAAACACAGATAAATCACAATCACATTAAAAAACATTACAGAGGAAAAGCCATCAAAAACGCTGTTTTCATCAAGAAGGCTGAGCAGGAGCCGATAACATTTGTATTAATTTTAATAATTAGTTTTTCTCTGCAGCCTCCATTTTAAATCTGCCAAGTTAACTACCTGGTAAGTTGAAAATTGAGTCCAATTTCCAATTTATTTTCAGCTGGATTTGATTCTCCACATGTTCCTGCGATGAGGAGATCAGCCTGACAGGGTTTCTGCCCAGGCTGGAGATTTATAGCTTATTTTCTTATTCTATGGTTTCCAGATCTGAATAGGGATGGAAGAAGGAAACAGAGTTCAATTCTTTGTCCCATTCTTTCCAAAATGAAACTTTTATGATGTCTGTTCATTAACTGTTGTGTAATATCTGATCAATTTAATCATCTAATTCTTTAGGTCGTTTAATGTAAAAAGATAAAAAGGAATGTTTAGCAATATATGCCACTTTTGTCATTCAACTTAACCCCATTTTTCTGCAGCAATTCCCAAAAATAGATTAACAAAAAACAGGAAGTCTATATGAGAGACTGAATTAGTTTTCTATATCAGCAAATCCCACATCATAAAGGTCAAGGAAATGAGAATTTCGCATAATTTTCATTTTGAATGTTGAAAATGTGCTTCTAAAATCTCTTATGCTTTTAAAAACAGGCAAGTGCTTAACAAAATCTACCTAGACAGTTTTTGGTGTCTGTAAAATGAGATGTTTCAAAAACCCTCCGATGGCAAAGTCGCCGTTCCTTAGCACCCCCCCCCCCACAACCCCCCACGTCTCCCAAAAAATCCAGCTTTTTCTGGCAGTTAATTAATAATTTTTGTTTTAAAAATCATCCGAATATGATGTCACAAATTAGCACAAACTACCTAGCAAAACCAAGCCTGTTACCTAGCAACCCAAGCAGAACTCCAACACGATTGGTCAGCTGGTTTCATCACTGTATGCGCTGTACAATGGCTGCTGGAAAAGACAAGTATTCCGCTGTTGACTTACCATCCAGAAACCACTTGCTGCCTTCTTGTTGTTTATTTGCAGGAGGCTCCACTTCTGCTTTTCAAAGATGCACTGTTGTATAATTGCGCAGCCGTGTGCAGCCATTTTGATTATAAACGTTGAGTTGGGGGGCGTGGCCAGCAGCTGTTTTATTTTAGATTTAAGACAGAACTGATCAGACTGAAATCTCATTGTCTAAGATTGATTTAGTGCATAAAAATGTTTTGTATAGGCCATCCTGACCTGGTCAGCGAAGCATAATATATCAACTCTAACTGACCTGGCTGATATTTTCTAGTATTTTTCCTTTAAAAACTTCAACATTTGAGTCTGAACAAAGATGTCACTTAAGTTGATAAATCTTTAGAAAGCCTCTTTCAGCCGTACAAGTCCTGGCAGGTCTTACGCAACTTATCTGTCAGTCCTGAAAAAACCTCAAATGTGGGTGATTTTTTCTCAGCGGGGTTCATAATTAGGAGCAACACTTACAGAAGGTTGCTCAGTCGTTCTCCATTTTCCCAGCATACTTTCGAGCGAAGACAGAAACGCTGCATGAATGTTGAAGAGGAGCATGTCATCTGCATTAGTTTGTTCTGAGAAAGAGGAGCAGGCGCGTCGCCTTGCAGCGGTTAAAACAGGTAGCAGCGCTGCTGCTGATGCTGATGTGGCCTCCCAATGCATTTCGCCTCGGTTATATAACGCATTATGCTGCGTAGCTGGCGTGCGGCTATTTATAGAAACGCTTTGATGTTAAAAACAGTGTGACACACAGACACAAAAACATCAATCTAGGAGCAAAAACGTGATGAAAATAAGCTGGATAACTAATCGCTAACTTGCTTGACTACATGTAAAGCCAATTTTTATCGATTTGTCCTCTGTGTCCTAACGCCTTGTCCTAATCCTTCCCTGTTTGGGTGAGTCAATCTTTCATCTCTCCTGCATCCATCCCCTCCACTCAGACACATATAGACTGACTATCCACAAACTGCGCTTCCTTTTGTTCATTTAAATACCTCAGAGTCCAGACATAGAAACCATTACAGGGCGCAATGTGGTGTGACGGCGTTTCTGATCAGCTGAAAAAAAAAGAGGAAAGGAAGTGAGGACAGCAGCGTTAGAGGCATTAAGTCTCATTTTCTGGAGCTGCTCTGATAGTTTAACCAGCTGATTGCTTTGTTTAGAGCCGCAGCCTGGACATTTGATGCTCTGCCCACAGGTTTGATTGTTCCGGCTGAGTTTTAAGCGGCTTCACGTTGGCTGTACATCAGGTAAATTGAACATAAATTCACACGGCTGTTCTCTTTATGAACATAATAACGATGTACATAAATAATTAGCGTTATAAATTTAAAGTAGATGACTGTGAGTCAAAGAAATTGCACTCCATACTTTTTTGTGCGTCGCCGGCGCAGTCAAAATGCAGGTTATTTTTATTCACAAACAGCAATTTAACATAATTTATTGCCGTTTCTGTGCAAGTTTGTCACAGTTGGGGAAGCAAGAAATAAATTTCTGCTTTGCCTGCAAAATCTTTTTAAGTCTTTCTGTAGATTGAGGCAGCCAGGTTTGCATCGTCAGATCTATAAAGTTTCCTCTCTTTAGGGTGATAACCATCAACTTTAATGTGAATCTTGTAAAATTACTTCTAAGCTAGTTGTTGTTGCATAATTGGCAAAAGCTATATAAAAAAAAGATAATAGTTTTAAGAGTACAAGTTGAAGTTGTTTGACCACTTTGTGTTCAAGTAGAACCTCAGATTTTTGTACAAGATATTAAATCAACCCAATGCTACAGTTGAATCCAAAATATGGTCGGACATCCTAAATGTTTTGCTAAACTTATTTGCAATTAGCAGTGCCAGTTAATATACTCTTTAAACATTTTTACATTTAAGCTGTTTCACCTAGTTCTGTAAAATCTTGTATTGTTGCACTTATTGTATTTAAAACCTGTGGGAGCCATTTTGGATTTCATGTTAGGGTTGTCAGTAGTTGCGTTTCCATTGACTGTATACCTGGACAAATTGGAATTATGAAAACAAATTTGCTTAATAAAAACATGCACCGTTCAAAAAATGTGATGTTTAAAAAAATGGCACTAGGATGAGATGTTTTTTTGACTGTATTAATTTTTCTTTTTGCAAAACTGCAATGGAAACACTTATTTTCCATCACTCTAATCATGTGATCAACAACTGGATGTTACTACTGGCAGAAATGACAAAGAAGATGACAGGAAGTGGTGGGAGGCTGATGTTTTTTTAATGACTCATCACGTGAACAAACTTAATTGTGATTTTAATCGTGTTTCTTATTTTATGGAAACACGTGAATCGCATAATTGTGTTTTTTCAACATTAGTGGAATACAAAGATCTCCGCACATTTATAATGAAAACGCAGCTATTAAAACCATTAGATTACAATCCCAAATCCTGATGTTATGCTGCATTTTAGTAGATTTTTCTGACTTGAAAGAAATCATAATTTTCAAATAAATATCATGCACTGTTGTTTCTCCACGTCTTTATTAGCACTTTTAAGTCTTAGAAATTAAAGAAATAGGAAAGCTAGAGACAGATTAGCAAATCCTGAAAAACATATTTCTTAAATTTGTTCACCAGATCAACATTTGTTATTTTAAAGAATCAATGATGCTTCAGGTTAGCATAGCTTCAGTGAGTATTATTTAACAAAGCTTTCTGAGACTCTGTATTTATGCGTTTGACAGATGCTTTTACTGAAAGTGACTTACAGATGGGAATGTAAAAATGAAGTTTATATCTAAGCCAAGAATAAGCTCCTTGGAAGAAAAACCACTTGTCAGGTTCTATGAGAAGTGATGGAGGCGACAGCGTAGAAATAGTCTGCAGGCGTAGAGGGAAATGCACATAGAGCTACTGCACTAGATCAGGTAGGGACGAATGTTAAGGTGGAATGAATGGAACTGTTTTGGTTTCCTTATTTAAAAACTGATTTAAAAGTCTGTCATTCCAATGAAATGATGACATATCACCCATAAAATAACACATGCAGTGTTAAACATTCATTTTTCTTAAAATTCTTTACATCATCTTTTGCTCAGAGCTACTTTGAAAAAGTATTCAACAAAATATGTTTAAATACTGAAACATTAAACAAAAAGGCCTAAACAAAAAGCTGGTGACATTTCAGTCTATAGCAAATGTTATAAAGCCAGTCATTCAAATCCAAATATTTTCACGTTTTTTCACACTAGCGTGCTCATCTACACACAAACCACAGCAAAAAAGAAGAACTATCTTCATTAATAAACATTTATCAAAAATAAGCATTTACAGAATCAATGATATGCTAACAGTGCATTTAGCTAAAAAACAAAAAAACACACTATTGTTAGCTATGTTTATAAATGCTCTTGTAGAGAATGCATTTGAAAACTTCCATGTAAACAATATTTATGGTAACGTTAATGTACTGTGGATGCTAAATAGATCATTTTAGACATGCAATTGAAAAACAATTACTAGCATTTTCAGCATTATAACTTGGAAATGTTTGCAATTAAAATTTCATATTTGGAAAAAAAAATCTTAAAAATAGATGTTCAACTCAATTCAGTTTATTTATTTGCCACAGATTCACGTTTCTAGGCATTTTACAGATAATGTCAATCCAATTAACCCATTAAAATAAATACCAAGTCGGTTACGTCTATTCTAGTTTGATCTTACTTATGAAACAAAACCTTTCTGTCTGAGAAAACCCATCAGTTTTCATTGAACCACTGACATGCAGCAGTCCATGTTGTCATGGAAAATAAATCTAAATACAGCAGTAAACTGATGACATTTTGTATTTTAAAATTGTTGTAAAGCTATTTTATCTATTCAGTGTAAAATAATCTAACTTAGCAAGCTAATGTTAGCATTTAGCAAAAAAAATGCTTTTAAAAATACCTTCATACTTTTAAAGTAAACAAGACTAAACTGTTGATGTTGTGACACTACAAAGCTAATATGACTGGTAGTGAGTGATCTATTCAATATTAGCAGTTTTAGCATCCTACCATGCTTATTTCAGCATTTAGCAAAAATCCTTAAAATAAAACTTCAATCATATCCAGTACCAACATTTTTAGCGTCCTAGCATGCTAATATTAGCATGTTTGCTCTTTAAGTTCTTTAACAGTTTTGTGATAAACTACATTTATAGGTTTCATGATGCGTTTCGGCTTCCAACACTGCCAATGTTAATTAAGCATAAAGCAGCAGCATTGGACTCACTGACTGCAGAGCCTGCAGTAATGTTGTGTTTTTATCTCCTTTTTATTAAGAGAACCACATGTCGATTTCCCCCCATGTCGACCATATGCTGCGCTAGACACCTGCTACTCCACATTTATACATTTGAATCAGCATGTTATGACCTCTGGCAGCCTTTAAACAAACATCTTGATAGCCCTGCATTGAAAAAGCTTCTTTTTTATATATACGGGAACCTATAACGCATTTAGCGCTTACCAACTCCTTGGATTACACAAACAAGACGCTCAAATCAATCTTGATAGGTTTGTATCTTTAGCAGCTTTCCATGTGGACAAGATAATGAGAAAAACAGACAGCTTGGAGAGGTGGCACCAGAAATGTTAACGTTTATTCACTTGATTTATGACTCTCCAGCTGCATTTGCAGGCTCATGGTGGCTTTAAATGAAACACCAGTAAACACTGCGCAGTTTTAAACCTCATTTCAAATATTCCCTCACAGGTTTACACAGTAAAAATGCCAGTGTTGAATTAACACCCAAAAGTGTTTATATGTGTCCAAGTCAGCTGGTGTTAAATTCAACACTACAGAGTCACGTTAACATTACAACGGTGTTGGTGTTAAAATATATTAAAAGTAACACCAGTGTAGTGTTGATCACAAAACATAATGTGGTGTTAAAAAAGTTAATAATTGACCCACAAAGTGTCAATATCAATCAAATCCAGTGGAAAATATTCAAAACAAGACACAGAAATGGAAAATTTAGCTTTTCTTAAACCCATTTCAGTATATAGACCAATGTTAATTTAACCAAAAAATGGGTGTCAATCTTTTAACACGTTCAAAAGTGTTACTTTAACACCAGCTAACTTGGACACATATAGACACTTTGGGGTGTTAATTCAACACTGGCATTTTTACTGTGTAGCTCTAAAATAAACTCATTCAGCGCCACAATCCTGCCGCACGAGTTCGATCCGAGCCATTAAAATGGCTGACAAGAGCGGCGACGGCGGTGGAGGAACAGGAAGGAGCGCGGCATTGACAGCTCCCCAAACCGAGCTCTGCCTTTCCAGATATCACAGCAGCCAAAAAAGATAAGGCTGCAGCCAACATATCAAGCGGCATCAGCCATTAGCAGCCGCCATGCACAAACAGTTTTCATCACCAGGCGCTGCGAACGGCCCAGGGCCGCATCAGGGTGTCTGAAACACAGAGAGCACAAACAAAACCTGCAAAATAATAAAACGCTACATCAGTTAGCTGTGTCCTCCTTTTACTGTACACTGGTACAAAATCCAGATAACAGGTTTCATACGTTTGGCACGTCTCTTGGGGAGAAACACGTGATGCGGTGCAGATTGTCTTACTTGTTGTTGCGTCATTATTTATGGCGGCGCCCCGGTGGGAGACGAGGCTCGGATACCTTGAACAGTGGTTCTGAAAAGCCTGATGCAAAATCTCCCACTTTTTTTTTTAGCAAATTAAACTATCCCACAAATAAAATTGAACATTAATTACATGATTACGTTCTAGAAGGCTCTTTTAAAAATGATCAGCCAGCTGTTAAATGACTCACAGAGAGGACTAATTACAGGGAAATTATGGCCTCTTTTTATCGCACCTGCTGATTTCTATCATCAGTTCACCTTTTAAATTAATGTAGCCGAAATACGCCTAATATCGTACATTTTCTTGCTTTTTCCCCCTCCATTTATGGCCTGTCAAGGTAAAAAAGGCATTTCGCCCTCTCTCAAGGTCTGCTATTTTATATAAGTAATATAAATGTTAAATGGAAGAAAGACAAACTGAAAAAACTGATAAAGATATTTATATTTGCATGAACACGCCTATTGGCGCCACAAGAATTTTTGCAGTTTGTTGGTGTGAAGCTTTCAGGTGTTTAACGTAATGCCAAATGTTTCTTTCCATTAACTTGGGAAATTTATTTCTAAACAAGTTCATGATTTTGGAACAAGAATAACAAATGGGAAACATTAAAGATTTTTCCGTGGACTCTAAATTATTTGTGGAAAATCCACCTATTTGTGTAAATATATGTAGATCATATTCTAATGAAAATACAGACAATTTCCAATGTTCGTATTAATAAAAGCAATATTCAGATATTCACTAATTTCAACCATTCGCAGGCAGTTTTGGTTCCTAAATGGTGACATTAAACCTGAAAAATATATAATTCAATCATTTCATGCCAGTCCCGTATAAATAACTATTGATTATTATTATATTTTTGTTTTAAATAAGTGAAACACAGACAAACTGGTGAAGTAACCTGACCTGTTTTATCCTCAGTTTTCTCTCAATGCTGTTTATTTTATTAACATTTTAAGCGGAATCTTAGCTGTGGCAGTTACTCAGCAGGTCGTTGCTAGGTAACCAAAGAACGCGAGTTGCCAGGTAACCAAAGAGCGAGAGAGTTAGTGAATTCCACTAAAATAGCTTAGCTAGCAGTTAGCCGTTGAGAGCAGCTGAAGTTTCTCCTCTGCCTTATTCTCCCAGAATGCTTTGGGGTTCTTCATCTGAGTTCAGGGAATATTTAGTATTGTCTATGATATTGATCATGTGTCTATATCTATTTATTTTGTTATTAATTTATTGTCCAGGCGTCTGGAACAAAGTTTTACAGACTTAGGAGAGACCAAAGTCGAGATGTTTGAGCATAATTCTCATCAAACAGCAAATTAGCACTAAAAACTAATATTGTTTTTAGTACAAAACTAGTACTATAAGGCGTTTTCTGGGATTTACTTCACCTGAAGGTAGTTCTGCAATTAACCAAGCCATATGTACAAAGTGCCAATTGTACTGAGTTTTGCACACAGATTTTCCCTTTGTGTGGTGGAGTCAGCCATTTTGTTCCTAATACTTTAGGATTTTATTTAAATTATTTGAAAACCCAGTGAAGTCAGGATCTCTTTCATTATATCCTGATCAGAGGTGGGCAGAGTATCCAAAACGTTTTAGTCAAGTAAGAGTAGCACTACTTCAACATATTTTTACTCAAGTAAAATTGAAAGTAGTCATCCAAGATGTTGTTCAAAAAAGAGTAAAAAAAAGTATCTGGTAAAAAGTATCAAAATTATAAATAATTTAATATTCTGACAGACTGAAATAAGTGGAAAATTTGGTTTTTATGGACAAAAATGTCAATACATTTTTTTCCAAATCAAACTCATGAAACTTCCAAGATGTTGTTCAAACAAGAGTAAAAAAAAGTATCTGGTAAAAAGTATCAAAATTATAAATAATTTAATATTCTGACAGACTGAAATAAGTGGAAAATTTGGTTTTTATGGACAAAAATGTCAATACATTTTTTTCCATATCAAACTCATGAAACTTTAACAAATAAACTACATACGTGTGTCTGATTTTTTTTTTTGTTTGTAACTATGTAAATGTAACTATGAACTACTCTGGTCCTGATTCATCATTGAATGAGGGTGAAGTTCGTTTCTAGCCTGACAGGACAGCGTAGCGCCATAACTTCAGCCTGACGGAGCGCGGTTCTGGTTCTGGACGGCAGGAAAACTCTCCCTCTCCGCCCAGGACACTGCGGCGCATCGCCGACGGCTCTAGATCCATCATTCTCCTCATAACGCCGGATATGAATCACGCTCGCCGCGCCGGAGGAATTGCTTAAGAGTTGTGAGGTTGTCCCGTTCCTCATCCATTTCCTCTCATCCATTTGTCTCTGTCTACCGCAGGTGTTTTCATTTTATTTATTTTTATACGTTTTTCATAATCCTCAAATTTACTGTCATCAGCGTGGAGCCGCTGAGGGTCTTAACTTTACAAACAAGACGAAGATTAAAACGCACAAAGAGGCAAAGACGGCTGAGCTCATCACGACACAGAGTGAGGTAATCACTTCATCCAAGGCGCACGCGTCTTTAGCTGCCGACAGCCGTGAGTTTTGGCGCCAAACGTTAACTGTCTCTCCTGAAAAGACGCTACACGCCTCATTACTGTGGCGTTCAGACATTGAGCTTCACCTGAGAGTGATTAATTCTCTACAGCTTCTTAGTTTGGGCGAGATTCATGTTCTGTTGCAACCTAAAAAGGCAGAATAATCTGTTTGCTTTTGACTTCTTTTTGTCTACTTCATGTTGTCAAACAGGTTCTATTTTGGTGCTTTAGTGAAGTTTATTGCATAATGTATTATTTAACAAAGGAGGCAATAACTTCCCCAGGTTCATTTGAAGTGCTTTTTAAAGTCATAAATGATAATAATATTAATTTGCCGCTTTACAGATTTAGATTTTTATTGCAATATTTTATGGCAGATAAACAAAATTATTTATTAGCCTTTTTTAGGTAACTGTACATCTGTGACAGGATTAATAATAACACAAAACACAAATATTGTTATTAAAAACATTCATATTTTAAATATGCTTCTCTAGGGCGGAACTTAGTTAAAAAAAAAGTGATATCTGTATTTTTATTAATGAAAATGATGCAAACTTTTCTTCAAATCCTTCTGCAGAGAAATGACAGGGAAATGTTTACGGTATCCCAGTTCCCACTCCTCCTCTATGAAAATCCTCTGTAAGCTCACATGTGCAGCTCTGATATTCACACGCTTCAGACATGAAACCCGACTGTTGTCTCTGGTAGAGTCTGTGAGGAAGCTAAAAGTGAGCGGCTTCTGTAGCATTCATCAGTAATTGCTGTAATTTGAAAACAGATTTCTTGAGTCACCTTTTATCTCTCTGGTTCTGTGGCACTTTGGAGAAAATTGTCTGAAAAAGACCGATTTAACTGTTTCACTTTCTACTTTCTTCAGACAAACTTCTGCTTTGTGTAGAATGTGCCTGTGAACTGATGACTCTAATGATGCTGGGAAAAAAATGAGCTGCCAGCAGTTTCACACCTGGAGTCCAGAGTGAGTGAATCAGACAAGTTGGGGTTTAATGGAATTAAAAAAAAAAGTGATTAACACAAAAGATAAAAGCGAATCAGGTCTGTCTGGAAGGAGTGTTCAGCTGCACTGATAATGAAGTTAACAAAGAAACCTGCTGCTGCTGAACAAGAGATTTCTCCACCAGATTACAGCTGGATTACAGCGGGAATCTGTGTTTTCTTCAAACTGGGACTCATTTTAATCCAAGATATTGGAGAAGAAAATATAACAAAATGATTTTCTTTCTCTCATTGGTTAAACGGACCTTGTTGAAGCTCCACACTGATCAATAACGGCCCGATCAATGGCTGTTTTGGCAAATAACCCCTCACACATGACGGGATCTAAACAATATCAAATTTAGCTAAACTCGCTCCACACGAAGAGCACAAGATAAAAATCAATTTAATTCACTCCGTGTCTTGGATTGGATAAAGAGAAAATGAGAGTAAGATGGATATAATTTAATCCAGTGAAGTTCAACCTGAGGAATAAAAGGTTTATATATATGATAGAAATAAAAAAAGAGGATTTATTTAGTTATGTTTCATTTGTGTGAAACAATCTGGATTGTTACGTTTTGCTTTTTAAACATTTCTACTTGTTTGTTAATTATTAAAACACATTTTCTTGATTGGTTGTCTGTGCTGTTAAATCCATTTAATAAACATTTTTGTTGATTTTTCTTATGCTTAATATGTGAAACGTTCTGTTTTTGCTGTTAAAATACAGTTAAATTCCTTTTAGAGGGAAAATGAGGTGAAGGCTTGATGAAGTCAACAGAACCACATAACCTGCAAACGCCGACCTGATCCTTAAAAAAAAGAAAAGAACAAAACAGTTTTTACTTCATAATCTAAAATCTATTAATTATGGATGTAAAGTGTAAGAAATCCCTAAGTTATTTTGTGTAAAACTATTTATTTTGATTCCAAACAACTTTGACCGTCATTATTAAATCTAATATTGGTGTAGAGCAAAAAACATCTGATATAATTTTGCTTTTTCATTATTTTTGTCAAAATATATTTGACGATTTGCTGTTAATGAAACACAATTTAACAGATGTATCTAATAAAGCAGCTAAAGGAAATTCTTTACAAATTTTATGCAACAAAAGCAAAGTTTTACCAAGTTTTGCTCAAGTTTCTAGTGTAAACCTCTTAGTAAACTTTAAAATAAGACAAAGCTGACTTAGAAGCAACATTTCAGCAAAATATACGAGCTTTTTAAGTTAATTGTTGAATATTGATAAAAATGTTCTAGTACAGAGCTTATAACAAGACATTGCTCCCATGTTGTGAGTGAAATCATCTGCCAGTGAAATTAGTACGTTTTAAAAATCAATATTAAGAAATTATTTACTTAAAACAAGCTCCTATATCTTGCTGAAAACCTACCTGCCCGTCATTTTTCTCTCATTTCAAGTGCACTAAGATATTTACTCTAGAATCTGGACCAATAAAACTTTATTCACTGTGTTTTTGCAGTGAAAGCTTCATCATTCTCACTCCTTCGCTCATCATCGTTCTCTCCTCCTCCTCCCTCCTCCATCTTGGCTCGTCATTACGGCGGCGGCGGCTCTTTGTGGAAGCCGGCGGAGTCACAGGTGGAGTCGGTGTGTCTCAGAATGATACGTCTCTCCTTCAGAGCGTGTGAATGAGACGATCCACCTTGCAGCACCCTGCCTGCCTCCCTCCTCTCACCCCCGCCGCCACCTTTCTGCACACTTCCACTCGTATAAAGGAGTCAATTTGTCAGAGATGTCAGGGGTGCTAAGGA
Organism: Micropoecilia bifurca; assembly: GCA_903067075.1. Lineage (NCBI taxonomy): Eukaryota > Metazoa > Chordata > Actinopteri > Cyprinodontiformes > Poeciliidae > Micropoecilia > Micropoecilia bifurca. The sequence goes on along the minus strand of CAEGAF010086420.1, from coordinate 295 downwards.
ATAGCCAGCTCCTTGCCATATGTGTGTGTGTGTGTGTGTGTGTGTGTGTGTGTGTGTGTGTGTGTGTAGCGTTGGTGTGAAAGTGGATGTGCCAAGTGTGCTAAAGAGACAGCGACACGTACTCAAATTATATACCTTCTTTATGAGGAGCTATGGAGCGTTTTTGGTTGGCTCTGTTTTGCCTATCGAGGTGTTAAATGTGTTAATTAATACACAACAGCTCTGCTGTGTGTGTGTGTGTGTGTGTGTGTGTGTGTGTGTGTGTGTGTGTGTGTGTGTGTGTGTGTGTGTGTGT
>CAEGAF010086402.1:0-17617 GCA_903067075.1 Micropoecilia bifurca | reverse complement strand
CTGAATTGCGCAACACCTTGTTCAAACAATAATTACTGAGATTATTAATTTTAACACGTTTTGTTGATTTTTTAAAAATAATTATTCTTTTTTAATGAAACTAAAAACGTTTAGGATCTTGGTGAATATTTTTGATAAGCTCATCAGAAGAGGAAATGCTGGTCTCAGCGTCATGGCGGAGTTCAGATTGTCATCTGCGGAGATCGACTCAAAAGCTTCCGCGATCGACCGGTCGATCGCGATCGACGTAATGAGCAGCCCTGATCTATGGTATCACAGCTGGAAGTGTTTTTTGGAGGTATTTCTCTGCCATCCTTTGTTCATTTAGAGACTGACATTTTTGGCAGTCAACATAACTTGCACTCAGTCAGATTAAATGGAGAGCATCTGTGAGCCTCAGTGTTCACAGAGGCAATGTTGGTTCTGTCACACATTTCATAGCTCATAGCTGGCAAAAAAGAAATCACGTTGGTCTTATTTAATCAGAGCACTTCTTATGGTATTCTTACATTGAATTCTTATTTCCATTTTATTCCCTGAAGGCCTGGTTCCCTCTCTGAGAGGGTTACTCACTTTATCAGTTTAATAAGTAACTTTCATTCTGTTCCTCTTATGAAACTGCAGTTAGGAGAGATTAAGAACAATTTCTTATTTGCAAAGGCAGGACCTTTTTAAGAAAAGGTGGTTAAGGAGCAGTGAGAGCAGACAAAATGTACATAGAAAAAAAAAAGTTTCTTTCTCAAGTTTCTTCCTTTACTAACTTTTTCAAGTTAGTAAGGGAAGGAAAGAAAAGAAAGATTGGATATCAATGTGAACAGCATTTGCTTGCAAGACTATGTATTCTTCATTTTTTTAAACTTTGAAATCTGTTCAAATTTGTTCTTGGGTTATTTGATATTTTTGTGGGTTAATGACAAGGTTTCTTTGTAGGTTAATAAATATTTCATTCTTTTGTTTTGCTTCTGTGGTTTGTAAGAATGTTCCGTCATGGATTTTGTAAGACATCCAGGAAGAACCGTGGGACCCTTTCTATAGGTACTGGACTGGTATGAGACAAACAAAGGAAGCAGCTCTACAAACAGGATTGTTTCAGACGAATCCACAATTCCACACATTTAAGAAGTTTTTAATGTAGCAAACAAGAGAAAAATGTTACAGATGTTTAAAATCATTGTAAACTGTTTTTGTACCTCACAATTATTTTTGCATTGACAATTAAGTGACATACTTTCAACAACCGTGAACAAACACACACATTCTAGACAACAACATGACATCTCTGAAATCTCCCTCAGTTAATAATTAAAAAGAGTCGGCTCACTTCTGTCGCCGTGTTAACTTGTGTAATCGCTGCCTCGAAAAAAGTTGCAATAAATTAACAATTCAAATGCCCATGAAAACACCTACTTCCCATTATAAGACAGAATCTTCCACAGTTTTAAGTAATTTTATCCTATTTGCTCAACAGCTTAAAATTCTGCTGAGCCACACAGTATTTTTTTCAACAGTCTTCTTCTGCTGTGATTATTATTTCTGGTATTCCCTGTGGTGTCGATTGCTGGTTCTGTATTTGTGATGCCATGACCCAAGCCCGAACTTCTGTCTCCGTCTGGGTGGGTGATGATGGCGATGCTGTGGAAAGATGCTGTTTCCTGCGCAGGATCAGAGGAGGGTTCTTCAGCAGGGTGTAAAGCAACGCCCAACGTCTCCTGGCTCGGCTGTTGAGTGGAGATGCTGAAGAGTAAATGCGGCAAAAATGATTATGAAGCTTAGGTACAAATATGTTGGACTGCCATGATGCGAAAAGGTACTTTTCCAACCTGATTGAACATTGTCAAATGCGGCATAAGTTGTCGCATTGTGTTTCTCTATTGTGGTTGAAACCAGAAGCTGGCAGAAACACACCATGACTGGGTTGTTGTGGTAATGATCTGCAAAGATCATCCCTATCCATGTGCTGTAGCCTGAAGCAAAACGTTACATCCACAGAAAACGAGCAAGGATTAAATACAGAGCAATACATGTTCTTCATACTTTCTGGGTTAATCATGGTTAAGCAGGTCAAAAATAACCCAGTGAGGTTGCTTTCTTGCTATTTTTAATTTTTTTTAAAAGTTCTTAGTTCATATTGCAGCTAATCACTCAAAATATGTTTTACTGATGCCCCCCAAAGTAGATCTTACCTCTAATAAATTTAACAAACTCAATATTTTTTGCATTACTGCCCCAAGCTTCCATAAGTGGGTCAACCAGCATTAATTTCCTGTGAAATTTCATTTGAGTGTTTGATTCTGGTCAAATTTAAACTTGCAAACATTGTTACTTATTTCAAAAACAAAACGTGAATTTGATCGGAAATAATTATTTTCTTCAACAGCCAACCAGGCTAGGAAATGAAGCTTAAACATGAAATAAGTCTAGACTTAGATTTGACAGCTAAATATACTTCAAAACCTGAAGTCAACGCTTCCATACATGTGTTTTCCTCTTGTTTCTAGTAAAAGTTAAGCTCACCGGCATCCAGGTTTTCATATCCTCTCTGCATTATTGTTCGGTCAATGCGGGACACCAACCACGTTCCAACCACTATGCTGAACAGCAGGCGGATTATGCAGGTGCTGATCCCCATCACCACATTGTAGAAAAAGAAGAAGTAGTTGAAGCAGTGGAACGCCTTCCTGTAAAGCACAGTGAGAGAAAGGTCACATTTTTGATTGTTTTGTCTTTTTTGGTTCTCCTACATTTTTGGTTGTCGGAATTAAAGAGGCGGTATTATGCATTTTCCAAACTCTTGATGCCATTTTAAAACACAACCAAGTAACTATGTTTTGCTCGGTTTTAATACAAGTCCTGTATATATCAAACAAGACTTAAAAGAAATTTGATTTTGCAGATTCTCTTTAAGAGTGTCCCACTATTTCCGACTTCGCCTTCAGCACGCCATCACAACGCTTTCTCATTATGCTCTTTACAACACTTCTTAACAGTGCTGGACTGAGAAGTAGTTTGTACCATAAGCTCAACAGATCTGCAGTTTCACCAGGTGTTTGCTAATTGCTGGTGCTGCTTGTCTGGAGGAGCTGTGTGGGGCAAATCGCAGGACAAAGGTGCTGGAGATTGCAGCTCCAAAGTCGAGCTTTGTTGAATTAGGCAGCACTTTGTGAGATTATATGTTTACTCTCCAGGTATGTTTCAGATGAAAAAGCTAAAAAAAGTTGATTTTACATAATGCACCCCCTTAAAGTAAGTTTCTATGAGATTACTATTGCCATAGAAGAGATAAGAAGTTTTATAAATCTGGTTAGGATGAACAAGAAATGTTTGACTGTACAAGATGATTACATAATGTAATTGATAAAGTAATGGTACTCTGGCATTTTCTTTTTAGTTATCTAGTTTTTCTAGGGAACCAATAATGAGGAAGTCTTTGTTTTATGGCGTCTGACATGTTCACTTCATTGGAGTTTATCTAATCAGCGTTTGCCCTTTGTCAACGACCGCTCCCAGTCCTCCGAGTTATTATTCACTGTTGAATAAAGTATCCTGGTTTAGCTACCATTTCTCCCCTTTTACTTTCCCAAAACATACATACCTGTTGTTGAGAGCCAGAGGTTTCTGCTTGTCATTGGGGGACATTTTGTCCTGAAGAAAGAAGATGTGAACCAGAACTACCTGCAGAATCACCAAGCCGACCACCATTCCGATGGTCAGACTGAGAGACACATGAGAAAAGAGTCAGTGAGAGGATCCATCAGTATGCACAGCTGACGACAGGGGAAGTGGCCTTACAGAATGAGTCCCAGGTTTGACAGCATGGTCAGTACTTTCCCATTCTGTATGGGAAGAACCAGCAAGTAGGCAAACAGAAGGGCAAACAGGAAGTAGACAAAATGGACAATCAGGTAGCCTAAAGGGAAATACGAGTGATATAAACTTTTAAGAATAGTTATATTGTCAAACTGCAAATTTAAATCCTGCTACTATTTGAAGATTTTTCTTTTAAAAGAATAATGTCAGTAATTTATGCTTTCTCATCATTTGCTTATTACACAACACAGATAGGCTCTTAGGATCCACAGAAATATTTTTGATTTTCTTTTAAAATTTTGATCTAAAACCCATGAGTTGTCTCCATTTTTATAAAAAATAAAGGCTTACCCCATAACGTGAAAGCTATTTGCCATCCAGAGTATCTCGCAATGGACGCCTGTGAATTTAAACATTTGGCATTTTGAGAAGAATGAGCTCTCTATCTTGCTCAAAATGTCTTGTTCACACTTAAAAATCCAGTTTATACAAAGGACTGAGTGACCTTATGTGTGCCACATGTTCAAGTAGCACATGTGAACTGAAACCAAAGTCAATTTGCACCAAACTGGAATAAGTTCACATCTAACAGAGGCAACCATCTTAAAAACACTCAAAAGATACACAAAGTTGAGCTGCTCAAATAACAAATCATTTACTTTCTAGTCTGTTTATTGTGAATCTTATTGTTAAAATGGCATTGAATGTTCATATTTATGTGTGTTTTACTCACAACGCTGACAGCAGACTTAGGATTGTGGAACTTCTCTGGAAGAAAACTTTTCTGACCCCTCCAAAGTCTCTTTAAGTGTTTCCTAAGGCAGAAGATCATACTGAAAATAACCACAGATCCAGTAAATAGATTTATTTACATTCCAAGGCCCAGATTGATCAAATTCACTTACCTTGACATTTTTTGTTTAATTATTTCTAATTGAAAATGTTTCATTGAATCGTTTCCATCTTACCTGTAACATACTAATATATGGAAGGTGTATGCAACAGAGTTGAAACTGGCAAAGATGGTGGTGGCAAGCCAGCATTCTACAACAAACCAAAAAGATCAAATAATTTAGGCATAAATATAAAGTGTCTGTCTCTCTATTAGTTAGCATTAATTGAATTTAATCAAACTGTCATTCCCAATTTATTTCCAGTATTAACACTGCTAGAGTTAAGCACCAACAGAATGATTTTGATAGTAAAACAAAACATTTTAAGAGTCGTTAATTAAATTCACTCTTCTGACATGACGATAGAGGAACTCACTCCTGGCCACGTAGATAAACTCTTCCATCTGCGGTATCATGTATCCCAACTCTTGTGTCTGGCTGCAAGAGTCAGTAATATTTTTTAGTGTATCCTTCCAGTGCTCTACTTGGTCAAAGACAACATCACTGAGGCTGTAGTCTGCTAGTGTCATCTAGAAAAATGGCCAAGAAGACACATAAAAGTGGAAATAACTTGTTGGTGAAGGTGATTGCAAGATCAAATGAGCATCTCGTACACATTTTATTGTTCTTTTTGTTTTCTGTACCATATATAGGCCAATGAGGGATATAATGGATGTGCCAATGATCCTGTTTGGAAACTTGAAGTGCGGGTCCCAGTCATACACTCGTTTTTGGAACCAGCTGAGGGGTTTACTGAAAAACAGAAAGTAAGTTTGAAAATGGAGTGTGAACAAGTCAATGTGTAACGTTCACAGTTTTATTTTTTTTCTGATTGATTTGTTTGCAGTCTGAATGATTTCTTCTATGAATTCATGTCTTGGAGAGGACTAAGAGATAACTAAGACCTGTTGTGCTGTTTCTCAACTTGCCTCAAACATTGAAACTTGTTACAAGTTTTTCTTAATGTAGACAGTTTAGACAACTTTTGTAAAACATTAAAGTTCTGCCACGTCTCTTACTCATAATGTGCTTCTGTTTTGCTTCTGTGTATGAGAATGAACATAAAAGATGGCTTCCGTATGTGCGACTTACCTTTGTTGTGGCGTTCTCAGTAGCCGCTTAATGTGGTTTACCTGGTGTTGATCAATCAGCTCTTCAGAATCCTAGTGACAGATTTGGCACAGTTGCGCTCAAAACTGTTTGTTAATGTTTCAAAAAAATGAGCTAATTTTTAAAAAAGAACATTTAAAACAGAATTATGCAAAAATAAAAAACAATGCCCTGAAATCGCATCATGTTCTGACTCGTGTGAAGTCTTATATTATATTGGGTTTTCTTTTCTCCACAGCAAAAACACAGTGTTTCATGGACTGATTTCAGCTTACAAGCTCGTCACGCTCACCGCTGTTTCCAGTTGCAGACGTATGCGAACATCTTTAACCAGCATGTAAATAAATCGTCCCAAGAGGAAGACAAGCGAGAGGATGCAGGGCCACTGGAAAATGATCTTCTGGTATTTACCCAAAACCTTCAAAAACACACAGAAAAAACAGCCAAACTATTTTTCAGATATCTTTGAACAACCATGGAGCATGTAGTGTATGTTTGTGTGAAGCCCATTGGAAACTGGATGTTTGTTCCACTGCAGCATCTTAAGTTTCATTAGCTACCAACCTTTCCATGAGGGCAGGTGGCTGTATCCCAGACGGTGATCACAATCCTAGAAACAGCAGCCGGGACATTAAATACAAATTATGACCATAATGTATCTTACTACTACACAGTACTGAATGCCTACCAGGTTATAGAGTAGAGTATCCCCAGCACTGCGCCGACCGTTCTGAATGGCGTGGACAGGCAGGCGAAAAATGGGAAATACACCAGACCCACTTCCAAAGCTCCGATAAGATACACTATCGCTGAGGGTAAGCAGACAGCAATGGGTCAGGGATTTTAATTGAATGCTGAATGTAGAACATGGTGATGACATAGAACAGTAGCAGGAAGTACCTCTGGCCCACGGTGGGACTGTGAAGGGGATGTAACGCTCAGAAAAAAGCAGCAGAACGCTGCTGGACACTGCGCCAAACGCAAAGCCATAGGACCAGCGGTTACTGAGGCTGCCTATTGTATCCAAAGGTCTGTGAAAAAGGCATTATTAAAATAAGAGAAGTATGTTACTAACAAAGTAGCACACTGAATTATAGGAGGCTCATTTTGACTTACACCACAATACCAAAACGGCCCTTTAGAAACGGCAGTCTGTGGTCAATGGCCAGTCTCTGTGCTCGTCTCTGAAGAAATGACAACGCTCCTGTAATCAGGACCTGGAAGGCAAGATGGCAATTAATTAGTGCAACTAATTAAAATGACTTATGATAGAAACACATTTCAAAAGTAGCTTGTAAAACAATGTTTGCTTTACATTTCTTCAGAATGCGCATATAGATGTTTCAAAGAGAACATCCAGAATCCACTCCTTAATTTCAGGTCAGATTTTCATCAAGGCATTTTTAAACGATCAATATTGGAACATCTGACCATCGTCGGTGAGGTGTGTCTGTTAGGTCAGCTGACTGACCACACATGGTTTTGATCAACCCGTTTTCAACGATGAGCAACTCATCTTGTGCAAACACTTTATCTTAGCACAGACACATTGATTTAATGAATTTCCATTTCCCTTAAGAGACTGTATTGGCTATTGAAGGCATCAATGTAATTTAGACCTGCAGAGCGACTAAAACACTTTCTAACATTAAAAGCAAAGTACACATGACTAACTGATAGCCACGCTGAAATATGCCACGAGCCAAATGATCTACACATCAGATGACAACACCAAGGAAACGAGCCAAACTTAAGCTAGCTCTTTAAACTCTGAGCTACATTGGGGTTTATTAAGTACTGTAGATCTATCCGTTGAGTATAATTTATCTTTAATAAATGATTGCGTTTTGCAGTTTTCTTGTTTGCCTCGTATTTAAACATGTTAAGGCTGTCCTGTAGAAACTCAGATGGGACAAAATATCTGTTGCTGGCAAGAAAAGAAGAACCTTCAATATTCATAACTGTAAGCAGTCCTTAGGATACCAAAGAACTGTAGAATCATTACTAAGGTTATTGAGTATTTTCAAGCATTTGCGATTGATATAGACGTTTTAATGTCACAATCAGAACTTTTTACCATCAAACACCTTGTCTTTAAGTGGTGTGATTGACATCACAGACAAAACCCTCCGATTGGGGCATCCCTAGATAAGAAAAAGCACTTGATTTATTGTAAAATTCAGTTGAGCTTTGATTAGTCGACCATCCATTGTCTGTACTCGGTTATCGTTGCAGGACCGGCTGACTAAGCTGGAGTACCCAGAGAGAACCCACACATGCACAGGGAGAACATGCCTAGTGCAACCAACAATGCCACCAAGCAGCAGAGATCTCAATATATTATTAATTAATTTTACTTTATGATTTTTGATGCTGCCCAGGTTTCATGTGCTCAAGCTGAAAATCATTTGTGACATTTCATGTGCTCAGGCTGAAAATCATTTGTGACATGTTGAGCTGGATTAATATTTTCTTGAACCAGATAACAGGCTCCTCCCACATGTTCTAAATAACTGGGTCGCTTGGTTGGACTTGCGATGAAAAATTTAGGTTAGAAATTTACGAAAACCTTTAATTAATTAGAATTTTACTGCAAAAGAATAAAAATATGCACTGTTTTTGTGCTGACAAAAAGTCATAGCTATTTGTGACAAATTGTCTTAAAAATTTATCTTTGCGCAACTTTCTAGTGATTCAAAAAAGCGCTTGCTGTTTTGCTCTTTCTTGTTTTATGTACTATAGGAAAAGTAAACCACTAACTTACTGCTGGAATGAGAGAAAGATGCAGGAAGAGGCCCAGTGAGATTTTATTTTGACAGTCCACCACAACTGCAGTAACAGTGGGAAATCTGTAGAAATATAAACATGTAATGCATTATAGCAGACATTGCAAAAATAAACATATTCCAGGCGTACTAAAATAAGTGGAGCTGATCATCTTAGATCGATGGTTGAAGACGCATCGGGCAACCTCATTTTTTTTAACAATGTACAAAATTATTGTTTAAAGCTCACAGTCAGCCAATAAAGCTCAGCTTTTGTGGACCTTAAGCTAAATCAAATGGGAGCTGATCATGGCAAAGTGAAAAACATTATCATAAAACTCTTTCTAGTCTCTGAACTGGATCTCTGTACTTACTCTTGCTCCTCTGTGATTCTTATCATCCTTGATAACGCAGCTCATTGAAGTCGAGAGATCCTTGTTTCTGCTCGACTGTACAGAGAAGGGAAGTGACCAGGGATAGAAACCGCATCTCAGCTTCCTGGTGTCAACCACGTGACAGATCTGACCTTTGACCGTAGGATTCAACAGATAGATTTTGATGTCCCGTTTGTGTTTTCACATGCCAAAGTATTTGGTGACACTTTCCCATTCTGTCCACAGATGTGTCTCCTCTGACACACGCAGCAGATATTGACCGCGGTGTTACTCAGTATAAGGAATGTAAACAGTGAGCTAAGCCACAGAGATAACCAGCAAATCATTCACCAGCTGCTTTGCCTTAACAGATCAATACGCCAGACTTCATTACACAAAAGATTTCTGTAATGAAGTTCTGAAGAGGAAACTGGTTTCATGACTTAGGCTAAATTATAGAACCGGGTCTCATGCAGCCATATCCTACTTTCACATCCCATTACCATTACAAATTCTGCAGTGTGTCATTAGTATTTTAGGTGACCGACTGACAGAAAGCAGTGCACTGTTACGAGCTGAAATGACAAGAACGAATCATTTCAAAATGTTTATTACAATCAAAAATCTATTTCTTCATTTAAACGCCTCCAAATAAAATCAAGTGCAACCAACTTCCTTCAAAGTCAGCTAACTTAAAAGATTAGAAAACCCTGGAGGTTTGTCTGAACATGTGAGTGAGCACACATGACAGAGATTAGAGGCACAAACAGGGTTCAAGTTGTGAAGAAGTAAGAGTGACCGTAGGTCACTCTTGTATGATTTATTGTAAATCATACAATAACCAAAGCATTGAACACTTGTGTGCGTCTTCTGAGCACAGCACTACTACAAATGGCAAGACATTGATTTAAACAGACAATGATAGCGTCCTCAAAAAAGGGCAGTTCCTGATCAAGTCACATCTCATAGTAATTCCTGTTTCCAGTTTTTAAAAACAAATATGAGGAAAAAGATCGGCTGAACAAAAGGAACCAAAACGCAACGTAAAGGCTGTGTGGAAAAAAGTTATTTGTCCTTCATGGAACCCAGAAAACAGCAACTCATCTTAAAACATGGTGGCGGAAGCATCATGCGTGGGATGCTTTTCTTCAGGAGCAAAAAACGAGCTGGTCAGAGCTGATGGGAAGACGGAGTTAAATACAGGTCAGACTTGGAGTAAAACAGGTCAGAGGATGGTTCAGATGATCAAATAATCAATCAATAAATCTGGGCTGAATGCAAAAATACACGCCACACTTAGATTTATAATTGTAATAATATTTTGAAAGCATATAATTTTCCACTTTACAGTAATGTGCTGCTTTGTGTTGGTATTTCATAAAATCCAACAAATGATGACGAAATGTTTAAACAACTATAAATACTTTTGGAATGAAGATGTATTTTTCCATCCGGTTTCTATTTAATTTATCTCTAGTATCTCTATAGCCTTCCTCATGAACCTTGGGTTCAGCCACAATGTTGCAAAATATTGAGGAAAAGAACAAGAAGATCACACATTTTGACACTTTATTGCAAAATTACAGCAGTGGGCATCGACTTCCGGCTTGACTTTATCAGCTGTACAGGTCAGCAGCCTTGTTCTTTCACGATCAAGATGTCAGTCTTGGTTTGTCTGAGGAAAAAATTGTGGCACATGACTGCAGTGATTTATGCTCTCGTATAAGATTTGGAGTTATTTTTCCTAGACTAAAAATGTGTGTAAGGTGAAAACCTGTGTCAAGGAAGGATCCCCACCCCTTATTTTTCAAAACCACTATAGAAAAATTTCCCATTTCTGTTCAATGGTTGATTCACACTTAAATTTTCTGTATTTATACAGAAAAATTAAGTTATACAGAAAATTATACATTAATAGATATAAAGTAGCTAAAACTGTCCTGCAAAGAAAAATGGAGAGATCCTTTTGCATAGAAACCTTTTAACTTCACATTAGTTGACCACCAGGTGGCGACTAAAGCATTTTGTTTTCTAAAGAATCAACTAGGGTGACCCAAAATGAATCTGTGAATCCCAGAAGTGTGGAGCAGCTGTGTTTACTCACTGTCTCTGGACGCAGAGGAGACACTCATTGGCATAAGTGTTTCCATCGCTGCCACACACAGGGGCAAAGTTCATGGGACATGCCATGATCTCCTCCAGAGCAGGGCAAGTAGGCTGACAGACATAAAAACAACACAACATTAAATTCTGTTCAATTTCAGGGAGTTCAAATAAATGGTTAATCCTGAAATTCATATCACCTGTCTCATAAGTCCAGAATTGTCTGCAGCATCTTTAGAAAATAAAAGAAAGCAAGTGCTTTTTGTATCAGCCAACATAAATTAAAGTTTTGACGTCAGAGTTCATGTAACTTTAAGGCTTTAGTTGACTAACGTCTTTCAGCACTGAGTGCCAGTAAAGTGGCTATTACGGAAAATCTAGATCATTTTGTATCTCTTTCTTGTAGCATTTGACCTTAACATAGTGAACAGCATAAAGCAACCTTTATCACAGCAGGACTCATTGTGAACAGAGATAAAATAGTTACAACTGTTTGTTGCTACAAAATGACTTAGAAGAATACTTTCAAAGTACATTAACCACGAAAATACAAAAGTTTTTAATTCTTTACCTGCTGCGACACAGATGAGCAAAAGCCCGATTACAACAAGTCTCCTGGCCATGATGTTGGTGGATGAATAACTCCGACTGGACAAATACTTCTCTTTCTACAAGTTCCTTAACTGTGTTTACATGGGCGTGTGTGTGTGAGAGACTGACAGCTGTGTCCCTTGTAAAATAGTCACCATCATACTGTCGTAAAGATACTGCAAAACATGTGACAAAACCAAAGAAAAAGTTCAAAGTAAATAAAAAATAAAGACTTATTTCAAACTTCAATTAAAACAATGTTGCAACTTAACAAAAAGTGGGAAAAGTGAAGTGCAGAGAATACTTTCCAGATGTATCTCTAGCTCTGGGAGACTAACAGCTGTTTGGGCTCCCTTGTAAAATCCTCTACTAAAGGGCCCTTGGTAGAAGACTTTGAGTTTTCTTCGCAGCAACTTAGCGATTCCTCTGACTTCTGGATTGGATTTTCTCCAAGTATCTGAATGTGACCACTTCCCCAAAGACCCTTCAAGTACCACATGCGCTTCCCTAACCCATTGGTATATCTCCAGTTTAATGTGTTGCCATCAAAATGGATGGCCCAACAACAACTGTTCTCATTCACCATATAATATGAGGCCGTCTTGCATGGGAAGGCAGATGGTGTGTGATGAACAAGGACACATTAATGGTGGCGGACAGAGCGGTGACCAAACTGGCAACCCACTGACTTCTACCACTGTCCCAGAGGATCTTAGCTCAGTCTTTCTCCACTACCCGAGGGGATGATACGCACTTTGACCCAGTGGTTTCCAGTTCATTTTCTGCACGAATGTTCTTCACTGATATGGTAGATCTGGGGCATCTATTACTCTGGTGCTCAAGGCCTGCTCCTGTGCTGCCATGGTCAGTGCTCTATGCTGTCCTTCAGTCCAGCAATTTGTAGGTTTTGGCCATATCAACTATTTCTCCTACATGTTGATGGTACATTTCCTGCTATGATGGATCCTTCAGCTCCTTCTCTTCCAGTTTTCACTGTGTGAGGCATTCACTGAGTGCTTCATCTTCTTGATGTATTCTTGGAGCTTGGATATTACATCTTGGATGGTGACTCTGATGCTCATCAGACATCTGCCACCTGTGCTGTTGGTGGATAGCCTGTGGATGCTGGATTTGGTCTGGCTACCTTTTATTTTTTAACATCATGGGTCTAAATTTCAATCTTTGGGAAACTTAATACCAGCAAGGCTTAACAGTTATCCGGACGCTGCTCTTGAAATTAAGCTGACCTTGCAAAATTTGCCTTACCTGTTGAAGGTATTTATTGTTGCTGCTGTATATCCTGGATTATTGAGTCACTGTGTCACTCACACATAACGAACAGCTAAATGTAATCAGAGGCGGTGACCGATAGTAGACCTGTATATATACACACGCCCGCATATCTGCTTATTCGGAGTTATTCATCAACGAACACCATGACTGGAAGACTTGTTGTGCTGGGGCTTCTGATCATCTGTGTTGCAGCAGGTAAAAACATTAAGTATTTTCTTGTTTAATTTGTTTTGAAGGCATTTTTTCAAAGGAGTTTTTATTTACTTTTTTACAAAGGAGATTTTTAACTGTTTATCCTGATCACTGCTTTATGGTGACGTCCTATGATAGAAATACACACAAAATTATCTAAATTCTCTTTTGAATGTATAATAGACACCTTACAGCTTGATTCATACTGATACTAACGGCTGTAAGTCTAAAGCTGGTTATATCAACTCTGAAGTCAACATGGTTAAATGTAAATTGGATTATGAAAAAAGACTGTTTTTATTTCTTTTTCTAAAGATGTTGCAAACCAGTCTGGATCCACAAGAAAGGTGATATGAATTTTAGAATTAAATATTGATTCCTGGATAGATAAAACTAAGTTTGATCATAATTTTACATAATGTTGGTCTTTCATATGTCCACCAGCCTTCTTGTCCTGATGTAAATATCGGGAGATGCACAAAGATTTTGGACCCTGTGTGCGGCAGCAATGGAGTCACTTATGACAATGAGTGTCTCCTGTGCAGGGAGATGCAGTGAGTACACACAGCTGCTCCACATTCACAGTTCACATGTTAATCTTAAGTCACCTAAGCTGATTCTTTGGAAAATGAAATGCTTTATTCCCAAACTAGTAGTTACCCAATATAACAACATTGAAAGCTGTTTATACAAAAGGATGTCTCTAGTTTTCTCTACAGATACAGCAAATAAGTACAAATTAATCGAGGTTTTTTTTTAATTTAGAGAATATATTTTGACTTCTAATTGTCCAGAAAAATGACGTCTTTTGTTTTATTGGATGTTATTAATACATCTGATTTGAATGACTGAATCACTGCTTTGTCATGTCACATTTCTTTCCTCAGTGAAACCAAAATGGACATCTGGATCACCAAACAGGGACCCTGCTGACCAGTAGTTGATAAAATCAACACTATGAGGCAGCCAGAAAAATTATATTCACTGTTGTTTGATTGAAATAAAGTTAAGTTTCATCAACCTCTGACCTTTTTCTCAATATTATACAATATTGTGTATAAACTAGTACTTTTTAAAAATGTATATTAATGGTGCAGCATTATGTAAAATCTACTTTTTTGAGCTTTACATCAGGTTATAATGTTATTCCCTCTTCAAAAACATACCTGGAGTTTTGCTTTGATTTTTTAAGGCATGTTTGACAAATCCTTTAATGTACCATGGCAACCATTCAGCTGTACAATGGGAGAATTTTTCACACATTTTCAGTCTGAAAAGTGTTGTTATACTTCATGTCAGATGGATTTCAGAATGACATAGTAGCTCTCTGTGGTGGTGAAACTTGTTAGCAGTGCTGTTGGGGGGATGACTATGTTGTAAAGTAAAATTATCATGAGCTTCATGATTTGGTTATAAAGTCATTAGCCCTTCTCCCCGGCCAGACGCTGACTTGGTCCGCTAGTACAGTGGTTCCCAAATTTTTTCTGCATTTTGTGCATTGCTGTGTGCGGCAGCAATGGAGTCATACATGACAATGAGTGTCTCCTATGCAGGGAGATGCAGTGAGTACACACAGCTGCTCCACACTCACAGTTCACATATTAATTTTAAGTCACCTAAGCTGATTCTTTGGAAAATAAAATGCTTTAGACACAATCTGGTAATATATGTAGATGTAAATCAAACATGGAGTGTTTTATTTTTGTTATTTTAAAAGGAATTCCTGTGTTTTCTTGACACGTTTTCAACTTAGACACACTTCTAACTGTCCAGAAAAATTATTAAAAAATTTTTTATTTGTTGTTATTAATACCATTTGATTTAAATGATTGAATCACTGCTTTGTCATGTCACATTTCTCTCCTCAGTGAAACCAAAAGGGACATCTGGATCACCAAACAGGCCCTGCTGACCTGTATGGTTGATAAATTCAACACGATGAGGCAGCCCAGAAAAATTATATCTGCTGTTTTCTCATTGTAATAAAGTGTAAGTTTGATCAACCTGTGACCTTCTGGTTGTTTTTTTTTTCAATAATGTGCATCAATATGTGATGCATATTAGGTTCACAACCCTGAAAAAACAAAAATCTTACCAAGCATTATTTTTGTGTTATAAAATACACTTTTTAGAGTGTACATGTATTACTTTCCTTCCAGACCAAATAAGTTGGTCTGGAAGGAACCAGAAAATCATTTCTGTGCTAAAAAAAATCATTTCTGTGTGGATCAGTGAGTCCCTGTGTCGCTCCCTCCTAGCAAACAGCTACATATAATCAGAGGCGGTGACTGATGGGAGACCTGTATATATACACCCACCGATCTGCTTATTCAGAGTTATTCATCAACGAACATCATGAACGGAAGACTTGTTGTGCTGGGGCTTCTGATCATCGGTATTGCAGGTAAAAAAATTAAGTATTTTCTATGTTTAATATCTTTTGAAGGCATTTTTTCAAAGTATATTTTTTAGATTTAATTTTATTCTTTTTGTTTTACAAAGAATATTTGTAACTATGTATGCTGATTATGATCAAGTTTTACAGTAAAAAAACACATCAGAAATTGTCAACATTCTTTTTTAAATGCATAACAAAAGCCTTAAAGCTCGATTCGTACTGATAATCAGAGCTAAAAGTAGTCATCTATAGCCAGTTATAGCAACTTTGAAGTCAATATTGTTAAAAGAAAGTTGCATTAAAAAGACACTTGCTTTCTTTTTTTTTTCGATGCTGCAGCCATGGATGCTCATCGATTCTTTAAGGTGAAATTAAAGTCGAATTAAATGTATGAATAAAATTAACTGATTCAGCTGAATTTTACATAATGTTGGATTTTTCACAGGTCAATTGTCCTCCAAAGATCTCCGGCTGCACAAAGCTTATTCACCCTGTGTGCGGCTATGATGGAATCACTTATACCAATAAGTGTATGCTCTGCATGGAGATGCAGTGAGTACACACAGCTCCTAAACACTCAATGATTCACATATTAATTTAAAATCACCTCAGCTGATTTTTGAAAAATTAAAAAGTAGTTGTCCCAACCTGGTAGTCAGCGAATTTGACAATATTGAAAACTGTTTATACAAAAGGATGTCTCCAGTTTTCCTCTTTAAAAATACAGCAAAAAAATTCATATCAACTATTGGATGTTTTTATTATTTAGAGAATATAGTAGAAAGTACGAATTCATATCTTTCCTTGAAACAAGTTTTCTCCTTAGATACATTTTGACTTCTAATTGTGCAAAAAAATGACTTCCTTTGTTTTATTTGTTGATATAAATAAATATGAGCTGAATGACTGAATCACTGCTATGTCATGTCACAATTCTCTCCTCAGTAAAAACAAGACGAAAATTGACCTCTTCAAAGCTGGACCCTGCTGAAATTTATGGTCGATAAATTCAACACGATGAGGCAGCCCAGAAAAATTATATCCTCTGTTGTCTCATTGTAATAAAGTCTAATTTGATCAACCTGTGACCTTCTGGTTGTTTTTCTCAATATTATGCAACAATTTGTGATGCATATTAGATTCACAACATTGAAAAAACAAAAATCTTACAAGTATTTTTGTGTAGTTATAGTGCAAATATCACACTACACTTGACTAAACTGTTACAAGAAACTTCTCTCCAAGACATAAGAGCTAATTTTAAGTCAATAATGTCTTAATATTGATGAAGTACAAGTTCCACTGGCAGATATTTTTTAAAATCAGAAGACTTCAACTATTTCAACTATTACTATAGACTTCTACTTCAGACTATTTTTTAACAAAAAATTGCAAGTGGAACTGGTACATTTTAAAATGAATATTGAAATAGCAGTATTGTTATCTAAAATCAACCTTTTTGAGCTTTACATCATGTTAGGATGATTTTTCCTCATCAAAAATATACCTGGAGTGTTGTTTTGATTCCTTCTTACTAGGTAGAGAAATCCTTTAGTCCTGCATGTCAACTACTCAGCTGTGCAAACATCTTGGTGAACCGAGCGCCACTTCTGAAACATTCTAACATTCATGTTAAAATATAATCAGAAACTACAAGCTGAGCTTCCTCCTCTTAGAGCAAACCTCCACCACCACTCCTCCACTCAGCTCCTTCAGAAGATTCAGTTAGCAAACAGCTGGTGGACGTGTACATCTACTGAGCTCATTATAAGAGCTACCTGCTAGTGAAACACTGGGAAAAATGTTACTAAAGGGTTAACATGGAGCAATGTTGTGATGACTTCCTGAAGGCGGAGTTTCAGAAAGAGCAGGAGTTTTTAAAGAGGCAGAAGCCAAATTTCAATACGAAAAAGTCAAATTTCTCTTTAAGTCAAATTTGGTATATGTTACAGAGCATAATATAAAAGTATTTTTTAGTTTTTCAGTTTTTGCAACCTCCCAAAAGAGTATCATTGTCTAACAATACTTTTGCTTTACCTCACAAAAGGTTTTGTGTTCTTTCGCCTCCTGTGCTGTTAGTGGACAGCCTGT